>JAQFYE010000078.1:0-60373 GCA_034694305.1 Protaphorura glebata
TGTGAACAATTTGAGCAAGGTGTTCAGGAGTGCTATAGGACGGTAATTGCTGGGTATTAGGTGGTCACCTTTCTTTATAATTCTGTCATTTTAGAAAATATAAGGAAATGCATCAGAAATCACTCCTAGCTAGAATCTTGGAAATAACTCGCCATAATGTGCACAATTCGATAGATATGTAAGACGCTTTTGATATATATTTCTGATATGAATAGCATTCAATCCTAACTTAACGGACTATTTTGATTGACAATGAAAGAGTTTGATTTTAACAAAGTTGACGTATGGAAATATGAGTGCATACATTTTGCATTAAATGTCCTGAAATAAAACTCATGTATGAAAGAGCGTTGGGAAATCGAAGGAGTTTGAGTGAAAATTTTGATGGCAGGGAGAAAGTCTACGACGCGTACGTTCATCGGATAGTTTGATGACGAAGGGCGTTTGTCTGTGGTTAGCCATAGAATGAAACTAAGTTTCCACAAGATGCACTTTTTTGAATGGAAAATAATTCTCATTAGCATGAAAAAGTTTTTCTACGGGATGAGATTTTGTGGAAAAACAGGGTGGGGGCCGGGTGATGGTGGTGTTGGCGTTTGTCATGGTCATGATGCGCCTCGCATCCTTTGAATCCTTAATGTATCCGGGTTTTTGATGAGATGTGACGCGAGACCGGAAAAACTTCAAATCCGAGTCCCGAAAGAAGAGTGTGTCAATCCTTTTGTTCTCATCTCCTGTCCTCAAAATCATTAAGCTATTATGAGAGTATGACTTTGGAAGAGACCCTTTTCCTCAGTCCGGACGACACGATAAGAGACCCCGAGAAAGTCATCAAAAGTCCCAAGGTTAGAAAGTTGAAACGTGATCCTGGAACAACACACTTACATGCTGCGCGGAACACTGACTCCCGGAAATCCGCCCAAACTCCCAAAACAACGCCTCGGACACTAAAACAGCTCTCACCAAACATTTTCCGCCTCATGCTTGCTGACTCACTTATTTTGTCCTCATTTTTTTCTCCATCAACTCAACCGAAACAATTTTTTCTCCACAGTCAATACTATAAATAACATCTCCTTTCCTCTCCTTCACATTTAATTCAATAATCTCTTTAATCTCAACTTTATACCATTCAGCTGTAGGCTAAGGCTATCCCGATAAATATCCCCGGCATTTTAGTTTTAAATATTGCCTTTTGTCTGCAGTGGTTTACAAAATTAAACGAATTGTAAGCGCCCTGTTTTTAACTTTTTCAAACAATCCCTGCACTCAAATTTAAATCCGTTATGTTTCTGCTGTATTTATATATGGCATCAAAATGACAGCGTTGGCCGCTTCGGTTTGAAATACCAATATTCCAAGGTATTATTTGACCCTATGGGTTTACAAATAGCATTCGGCACTTGTGAACTAGTCTGACCTGTCAATAGACAATTCCCATCCCACAGATTTAAAATTTCCGGAGAAATAATTCGTCATTTCATTTCATGCGGTTGCTTTAATTAACGAGCATACAAGTCAAAATACCAGACTCTTGTAAAGACTCACCACTTGTTAATGGAATAATGGAGTATTGGAAGGTCATTCAAGTCATTTAAGCGCGAGGAAGTAATTCGGCTGTATTTTTCAAAGGAGAAGTTGGAATAGACTTCCTTATATGCAATAGCCAGTAATTACAAAATTCTTTATTAGAAAATGAATATGTAGATTATGAATATTGTAGATTAATCTACCTATGATATTATCCCCAGAAGGAGTGATTCCAGAACTGTCAACCTCAAATGATGGGATGTAGTGAATGGCAATCATTGCTACATATGTGATATTGACAACAAGCATCTCATTAGAGGGGAATCTTGTAAAATTTGCTAATTCCACTCTGGCTTCATGGATTCCGGAGGTAGGAATATAACATTTTCAAGAAACTATGAGAAAACTTGATTCCATGTATAATTTTTATTACGTAGTATAATAAATCTCCCATGAGCTTAATTCATTCTAGTTAAACGTGTTTATCAAAATTGAGATAATTAGGCTCCCAAACCGCGGAAGCCTAAGACGTTCCATTTACAAGTTGATTCAGGTGTTGCAGCAATTAGAATTCAATTATTTTAATTCTGCTTGATTTTCAAATTTACTGAAGTTTGGCGGATCACATAAATATCTGTGGAAAGTTTTATTCCCTCAAATTATCTAATTGATTCTCATTGTGCGCTCATTAAATGTATCAGAATGTAGCGACTCAAACTTAAAGCACATGGATGGGACTTGATATAATGCAATACTCGCAGTTGAGAGTTATCTAGAATACGTTTAAGCTATTCAGCAATATTCCGAGCAGCCACATTTTCATTGAGAATTTAACTTGACGAATAGAAGATATTGAATTCCATTTTAAAATTGGACGAATATTTTGAGCCCGATCTTCTGCTCATTCGAGTAAGGTCAGTCCAACCCAGACAAATAAGAAGTAAACACAAAAGCACGAAGGAACCATGGTTTGTCAAGATGAAGGAAACCCGACAAGGACTTACAAGTGTTAATTTGATTTTGAAAAGGCTACTATTACTCAGGACAGGAGGGTTGTTGAACGAAGAGACGTATAAATGAAAATGAAACTGAAACTGACAAGGGACGACTAAAAGTTTTTCTCTTCATGGAGGAATTCATTGAGGAAGGACTTGTAACAACTTAGTTGAACATGACAAGTCAAAGTGACTCGAATTGAATGAAGAATTGATAGTCGACTTTCCTGCTTACTATTATATTATTATATGTTTTATTTTGATTGTATTTACCGTACTATACCCGACAGCAAAAGTCACAGGGCACAATTCGGCGTACAATTGTTCCCCATCCCAAATAAATAGTACACAGAGACCAAAAACCAGTGACACACCATACTTTGCTTATTATTATCTTTGCACCTCTTCAAGGTGTTCATTCATGTCCTTTCCACACCTTCTCATAGACATGAATATCATGTTAGTAACCAGAAAAGGACAATTAGGACTATTTCCTTAAGGGTGAACCCTTCGGTCGCAAGTTTTTCTTTGCCTTGATAGGTAGCACCTACCCACCATACCCTGCCACTCAGACGTTCAAATATGAAAAGTCAAAGGAATAGAGAAAAAAAAATCGTCGCCCTCTTTTTGCTTGTCTCTTAAGTATGTTTGACTCTTGAATGGGTTCAAGAGCTCTTATTCATGACGATGGCTCTCAAGAAAGAATTGTCCCAAGACTTGGAAGAGAACGTGAACATGTCAATTTGGAAAAGAACTCTTAGGAGGAAAACATGAGAATGGATGGATGAAAATTCTCCGGGTGCCTTGAGAAAGTACAATAATAATGTCAAGTATGTATTTGTCGTCCGACTCTTCATGTCATCCAACTTGTACATTCTATTCAATGCCTCTTCGTAAAATATAATGTCACAAAGTAGAAGTAGTAGTCCAAAAGGGACTCTTATGGAGAAACTTGTTCACTCTATTATCTCTGACGTACATTTTGAACCCGGGTCAAATTGATAAGAGTCCTGAGTTTAGTTCGGGCCGGGATGTGAATGGGCCCTCGTTCATTCTCATTTTTTTCAAACAAGAATGGCCCAGGCCCATAGGCCTCACTTTTCATCACACTTTACAACTCAACTTTGAAAAAAACATAATATATGACAGGGATATCTCAATTTAACGCGGCACTTTGTTATTATGCATCTAAGCACTACTACAGTCAAGTACCCATTTATGTACGACGCTCTGTAGATAAATAGTCTGACATATTACTCCTATATTTGAACGGGAAAAAATTAAACCGGACAACTTTTTAATGGTTTCACACAACTTTTTTTATACAACCGAATGATTTAGTCGTAACAACTTTTTCCAGATTAGTAACAACTTCAGAATGGTTTAACACCACTTTAAAGACAACGTTTCCTATTTGTCTTAACTTATAATTATTGTGCTAAAATGTTATAGGCATGCATCATGAGAGGAGTTTGTACGCAGAAGGTGGTTCAACCAATTCTTTATAACATGATTTCGTATTTAGACATTCATATCAAACTTTAATTTTTCTGCAGACAATTGCAACAATGGAAGTATATTTTGAAGAAAGTGATTGTTAATTCTTGGACAGATTTGTTTAATTAAAATCAACTGTTTGCACTTTCACAAAAATGCATCTGTAAACCTCGTTTTACAATGTCTGTTCGCAGGTCTTCTATCTCTCACGTGTTAATGATCATTTTTGAAAAAATTCGACTTCTCTTGGCGCTTCGAAATGGCTCACCTTCTAATGCGTAAAAAGTTGTTACGATTCAATCATTCGGTAGCGTATGTAGAAATGTTCTGTTAAAATATCAGAAACGGTGTGATCAAACCATTAAAATGCTGTCCGTATTAAATCATAGCATATTTATCGAGTCAAAATTGTTGTTTTCTGTCCAGATTTTATAAAAACGGCATGTTTACACACTTCATCTATAATTTTTGGAATTTCAAATTACATTCTGAAAAACATACAATCAAACACATTTTAAATTACTAACAGATTAATTAAGTACATTCCTTCTCCAGCTGCGACACTACAGGACCCGGCTTTTGTTTGTTTGTTTAAGTGTCATCCAAAGCATTCAAGAACAAGAAGTGAACAAATTGATATATTTTGACGTTTGGCTTTTGACTTTCACCATTTTAGAAAATAAAAAAGTGGTACACAATACTGAAGCCATTGGTCGAAATTTTCTCATAGCTTTGGAATTCTTATATTGAAAATATGAAAACGAATCCGAGGGTCAAATTAGAGCATAACTGAATTCAAATACACGTTAAAATTATACTGAATTTTTTACGTAGCTGCTGTTTCATTGGGTTCCGTGGACGCAAGATCTATTTGGTAAATTTTTGCAGGAAGATTTGGCACGGAGAATCGTTTCCCCACTACAACCTGATCTAGCCGACTACGCTAGTTTGTCAGATTATCATGTTCCTCAGCGATGTCACGTTTATGTCATTTTGGATAGATATACATATTTGTAAATACTTCAAATACTAAATAGATTTACAACGTTTTTAGAAAATTAAATTCGGTCTTGAATAGAAGAAACGGTACTACTTTCTCCATTATATTAAAGGTAATATAGAAAATACCAGAAAGGCGGGTGAATTTTTTTAAAAAGTAGAAGCCCGGGTTGCTATTATAAGTTTTATGGAATTTGGAAGCCATTTTGTGGACGTGTCTCTGAATGAATATTTTGAGTGGTCCTGTACAAATAATGTAGTGGTCGGGTGGTAGTAGTAGTTAGTTATTAGGTTGGCATTGTGTCGACGTAAGGAGAGAAAGTCTGATTTGTAAAAGTAATGGAGGAGAGAATTGAGAGAATAGAATGTGATTCTACTTTGTGAGATGTTGAAGGGGTTTCTCTGGGTGATGATGAGTTGGCTTCAGTTCTTGATCATCACTGCTCCCATTTCCCCCAACCCCATTGTCCGTCATTATCCTCACAATGTCATGGGCAAAGATGACAACTCTCTTATCATTCCGTCAACTCTTCTAGTACTTTCTCATTCATTCATTTACATAATACTCTAATCGAATCCTCGGATGGGAGCTGACACTAGAAACATGAGTCAACTTACTACTACACTCTCCATTCATGTCATTCCTAAATGAGATCTTGTCGCCAGAAAGGGTCGTAACATTCTATCTCCCTTAAACATGTACGCCATATACTTAAAGACAAGAATTTTAGAATTGGGTGATACAAGTTGGCCACGTATCTTCACTATATTTCGAATTGAATCCCTCAGTCAGACATGGTCAGCCATGGTCAGACATTCACTGCTTTTAAAGAGGTTTTTCCTTGCGTAAAAAAATCAATACGATGCAATACTACTGGGCGTACCTTTACTTAGCAAAATGATAACCCAAGTCATTCACCAAGAAAAATACTGGAGTGCTGCATCACTTATTGCGGCGAATGTCAATTAATACAAGTATTTAGAAAGATTTTATTATAGCTCCCTGCTCTGTATATCCCTAATTTAGACTTTTCCATTTTGGTACCATGGAAGAGTAATATTGTGCTCTAATACATTTGACCGATTGGAGAAAATAGTGGCTGGATTCCGCTGTGTATATTTACGGTGTTGTTTAGAAGTCAAAATGCATTATGACGTATCGAAAATACATGTGCTCTTTTTGTATTTTTTTAAAGGTCACAGTGGGGTCAATCAATTGGGTGGAGTGTTTGTGAGTGGAAGACCGTTGCCAGACTCGACTCGTCAAAAAATTGTTGAGTTGGCACACTCTGGAGCCAGACCGTGTGACATTTCCAGAATCCTTCAAGTCTCTAATGGTTGTGTGTCGAAAATACTAGGCCGGTAAGTTTTACTTGGTTTTAGATAGATAATTTGTTAAACATTCAGATAGAAAAGTCCTGTGATCTAACAGATATGGCTAAATTCAAGGGTGATGACGCCAGGTTGTCTTTGCCAGGGGATTGTGTGAACAAAAAGTCTCAAGAGGATTCTCTATGGTTGCCACAATTGAATGAGTGAAATTGTGGGGTGATTCTCTTGGGGAACACTTTTTTCTCATTTTGTGACAACAATCGTTCTCATTCCTTGTGGAGTTAATCGGGCAACCCGTGTTCCGCCACTTCGACGTACAAATAGAGCAGGGAATACAGATTTTGCTTTAATGAATGCGTCTTTTTCGGATATGATAATTTGTAATTGATGAATGTAAGCAGTAAACAATATTCTCTTTGATAAACATAAATATTGGTTAATCGGACTTGCACGAGTAGTTTTTCTTGATTGTAACTTAACCGTGCCAATTAACTTGCAGAATAAAAAAGAGATGGCCAAAATTACAACGCCTAGCTTGCGCTTAGGGACATGAGTTTTGCCTTTTTGTTATAACGTTTGCTATAAATGTCGTAAAAATTGATAATTTTCCAGGTACTATGAGACGGGATCTATTCGGCCGAGAGCCATAGGCGGGAGTAAACCCCGAGTGGCGACCATGAGTGTGGTTCATCGCATTGCTCAATACAAACGAGAGTGTCCATCAATATTTGCTTGGGAAATTCGAGACCGGTTATTATCAGAAGGAATTTGTTCCAATGACAATATTCCAAGCGTGAGTGATATCAAATTTCATTTATGTGCTTTCTCTGACTGACTCACCTGTTCTATCTTAAACTTAACTAGAAGTCTTGTATCTGTCTACCTGTTGTAACCAATCACAGCCGGTAAATCGTGTTCATTCTATATTATTCGTATTTAATACACCGTCGTCGTCACCGTATGAAGGAATTGAGTCGGAAGAGTGGATTTAACGAGATCCACCATTCACAACAAGGCTACATTTGTACTTTTTTGTGTATATATCTGTAAATACACAGGGTTCACATGAATGGACGCTATCAAGGGAAAGGATTTCACACGTTAATAATAGGAGTAGGAAATTCCGGACTTGTCGAGAATCCTCTGAGCGCAAATCCGAAATCCATTTTACCCGATGCTTTTGCCCCTTTTACTCACATACCACCATTTGATAGTACTACACACAACTACATGTGTTTGCCTTCTCGTGTGTGCTCAACTTATCTCCTTAATCTGGATAATCCCATCAAATCCTATTGTACTCTTCTGGATATTCTCTTGTCCTCCGCTCGAGTCATTTCATTTCACTACTAACTAGAACTTCACATTACTAAGCCGCGCGAATGTTTGATGCCTCGGACTACGTTACTTGGAACTCAAATTCCCGCCAGAAATAATGATTATCTTGTGTTCGTAAATTTTACATTCAACTTCACCGCGTATTACAGCTAAATTAATTGCGAGTGTGGTATTTCAGCAATTTGATCAGGTATTCATTCACATCAAGGAAAGTTAGGAAAAGACCCTAAGATTTATTGAGCACATAGTGAATTAATTGGGTGGCTCAATTGGACGTGAATCGTCGGTTTCGGCTTCCTTTGAGTCAATGGAGAGCAAACTAACCAAGGAACTGTCGAGCTTTAAGTGAGTTTGACTGATTAGATTTTCATTAAACACTATATTCAAGACCAAAAAGGACTTTTGCCCTAGTTAATATTTACTAGACTTTCTCTGCTCAAAGCTACCGATGATGCTAGGTTTATTTAATACGTGACCGTTTCAATTCCGAAATTACTATACATGGGAGGTACATAACAGACTACAATTGAAAATATGTATGCATCAAAAGTCCAAACTTCTGCATTTCCAATCACGTCTCTAGTTATTTGGTATTCTCATCACTCCTACCCTGGTGGAGTTTTGACGACATTGCAATTGCACTGGACTGCATCCATTCAAAAGTGCAATGTGCAATGCAGTTTTCTACATTGAAAAAAGTTTCGGGATTTTTCTACTCAGTTTAACCCGACTTTTTGGCTTGGTTCATGGACGGACATATTATAGCAAACATACATACATACATATATATGCAACCTTTGTGTGAATGTATTTTTTTCTTTTTCATTTTTTTCCCTTCAGGTCCCCCCTATTGTCCTTAGAACTAGTACCCTCTACATAATTCGGTGGCACACGAAACACCACTACTGCTACTACTATTACTATTACGAGACTAAAGGCGAAATCGAAATGAATAGTTACACCTAAAGCGACGCAGGAAAACGACTTGTTAGTCCAGCCGTACAAAATATGTGAGGACGTTTTGTGACATGATGGGACGCTGGTGCGAATGGAACGTGTGTTTTTCCATGTAAGTCTCTTCGGTGCCCCCTGTATGGGTTGTGTGTCCATGTGGGTCCGGGTCGAAGGAATATAGAGTTAGTGTAGCACCCTGACGGGATCTCACGGCTTCAGCTCTTGCATTATGGATCAGGTCACTCAAGTGTAAAATCGTGGACTTGGGGAGCAAGCTTCCGTGCAACGACGACACTTCTAACATTTATTCTTATGGAAAAAAAACTCTCGAACGAAACGGCGAACCGAATGTCGGGGTCGACAGTAGTAGCCAAAACAGAAAAGTCTGCCTTTTGAGCAATATTCTCGATTATCCTTCAAACAAAAGTACACGGTTTCACTTAGCACTTGGCCTCAACCGGAACCAATTTTTGTTAATGGCACACCGTTGAGGTGAGGGTGGCCAGACAATTTAACAAAATTTGACAAAGTTACGGAAAAAAGAGATTAGGGGTCTGACAATTACTCTTAAAACCGGTATTATAACTAATCTAATTCTCATAACAGTCAAGATGAATACCGCAAATACGAAAACATCCAAAATATTGAAAGGAAAGAAAATCACCAGTCAGTCCAATATTATGAAGTATTAGGTACATATGAGCAAAACCTAAAATGTCCGTTAGGAAAATCTACTGGAGATTTGATTTCAAGTATTTGCGGATATTTAAAGTTTAAAAAAATTGTTGACGGAAGCCGCCGTCCAAGTCTTCCTTGTCCCATACACCAAGTTTTAACTGCCAATTTTAGGACTTGTGCACACGTTTATGAATGCTCCTGCTGAGGTAGAAGGCAATTAAAAAATATATTCATCGTAGATAGTGGCTCATTTAATTCTGCACAGGGGATGAGAAATCAAGTAATTAACTTATAGTTGATCAAGAGTTGGTTCACAAATACATTATTATTCTACCCTTCAAATACTAGTGGAACCAAGGTCCTAGGGTTTGGTCTGACTCTGAGAAAGGGGTTTCGTTGCACCGGATTCATTCCACATGGATAACCGAGTACAACATAAATGAATAAATGTATTCATTCTGTCCACACAGAAATACTAGATCCAGTTCTTGAAATTAGAATGGAACAATCCATTCGTTTATTTGAATTTATGCATGTAGACTACAACGTTAGAAATTCATTATTTCCCATTATTATTGTCCTCCATATGTATTCAACAGACAACATAATCATCACAAATTAACTCGCGTGTCAACGGATCTTCAGACGGGCTGACGGTTCTTTCCCCTTACACCGTAGCAAACGATGCCTTGACTTGAATTGAGTCGTCTGTGTGTCATCGTAGGAAACACAAAGTAATTGGTTGAGACTATACAAAAAATAAATCCGTGTAATGCATAAAATAATATATTCTAAGGATAATACGACATTTTACATGCATGGAGTCTTCAGTCACCCGTTCAATCATATGCACCCACACGCCTTCATTCGTTCTTCTTATTATATTGTTACAAATGCGAATTTTTTTTTCATCACCGCCACCACCATCCATGTCATCACTGAAACTAATGGAAAATGCCATTCGACTCGGCTTCTTTTAGTCTCTCTAGTCCTTTTTCTATTTTGTTTTCTTTCTGGAATATATGTAGTAACAATAGTAGGGACATACAGTGGCAGTCGTTCAGCTGTGTAGTAGTGGCAGTGACACAACACATCCAATCTAACACTGCTGAATTCTTTCTTTCTACGTCTACATCAATCTCTCTCAAATCGGCGCAATTTGTTCCCCGTGATTTGAGTCCTTTCCATTATTTTTCTCAATGAAGAAGTAGCGTTGTGCGCTACACACTATATCTTAATTTTCGAAACACGCTTCCCCGTATACATTTTTACATAAAAAAAGAACACAGCCCGCGCACTTGGTGATCTTGTCTCAGGACTTGCTTCAGTTTTCCGTGTTGTTACTCACAAGGGACAAAATTAGGATGACAAATAAGGATTGACCTCAATGTTCAACTCCCGAGCTTTGGAAATTATTTTCTGATTCTTCAATACGAGCCATTTTTAGGGCACCTAAATGTTTGTCTCGCTAGAAAATTTGTATTAAGAATGCTGCTTTCAAAAATGTCCGGAAAGTCACCGTATTTGTGACATCTGTTAAGACATTTCGAATGATTAAAGTGAACCTCTACTATTCCGAAGACAGGATTCTGAAAGCGTAGTTAATATTTCATAAATAATATTTAGTAATTTAATAGTTAATATTTTTGAAACTTTTAAAGCCTCGTAGGACGATTGTAGTTGGGTTGGACACTTTGGAAGTGACTCAATATGAGGTTTCCGTGCGTGCGGAATACTGTCCCTTGTGAGGCAGGATAGAATTTTGGCTGTGTAGGGTTGGATTGGTGGAATGCACTTCAGTGATGAGAGTGGCGGTGGCGGCGGGTTTTGGAGTTTGGCGATGAGAATTGTGAAAGGCGGGATGTTGAAGAGAAAGTGAGATAGGGAAGGGAGTCATGGGCACGAAAAGTTGACAAGGCGTTACACCATTCTTTTGACATCTTCATCGATCTTCTTCCCATCACCGGTCTCTATCTTTCTTTCCTTTTTTGGACCAATACTCCTCCGGCACGAACGTCTTCAGTCCCACAGTCTCCCTGTCCTGTCCTTACAATGTGATCTGACAGCGGAAGAAACCGAAGCCACGCATTTTCAAGAAAAATTCCCAACCACCACCACGAACCAACCCGTCCTTTCCTTAGGCCTTATTTGTACACTGAATACTTACTTCTTGGTCCTTGAGATGACACTGTGGCGTGCAGGCAAAGTAGAGTATAATGTGAAATTGACGAAGACGAGGAAGGAATGACTTGTAAGCCAGTTGAGTCTTCTTCCACCCAGACCTCTTCATCACCAGTCACTCACTCTTCAGTCTTAACAATCTCCGAGAAAGGAAAGGAAAGCTAAGAGTTGAAAAAAAAGCAACAGAAACAGAGTGGAGGACTGATTGAGAAACACAATCCAATTCCCTCACTTTCAACAATCAGACCGTCAACCGTCAAAACTGTCTCTTCTGACTTTCCCAGTTTCTATGAAGAATGAGAAAAGTCAATCTAGCTTTTCTAGCTAACCAGAGTTCTCATTTCAATAATACGTTCCATTAACTCGAACCTGAGATTTTAAAACACATGTGTAATTGGGATAAAATGGTAGTTTAGTTCATCAAATCGCTTCATTAACATTACTTCTATTTCAGACACCCCGAAATCTTATACAATCGGCGTTGAGGTTGAGAATCACAGATACATAAATCGCTTACGAGAAATGCCACCAGAAATATTTCGTATCTCACTGGTGTTGTCCACACAGGTTTATTTCGTTACATCATTCAGACCTGACAGAATATCAATTCCTGCAAGCAATGTGCCGTGTGCTTGTTGTGTATAAAATCAAATTGACAATTAAACTAACATTTATTTGAATTCTCAGACACACGCACTCTGTTGACATTAGACATTCCTTTCTCTTCCTTTGATTTGTACACTAAGAAATTATGCATTCACGTAAAAGTCTAAATCTGGTCCAAGCAGGAGCTAAGGGGACTGACTCCTCGGTTGGCAGACTTTGTTTCATTGAAGAGGAGTCGGCGGAACAAATATCTCTTTGATTTCCTCCATCCATTAGACTAACTTTCCTTTAGCTTTTGCTTTTGCTTTGAGTGGAAGAAAGTGAGATTGAGAAAGGAAAGGGTTGGTTGGTGGGGAACCCAGTCCTCCGGTCCATGCACATAGGCAGACGTGCATGCATAAATGGGATACTGCCAAGAGTTGCAAATAGGGCGAAGACAGAGAATAAAACGGGAGTGTGAGAGAGCGGAGAAAGGACTTTTTTCAATCTCTCCGCATTTTTCACTAACAAAATTCATGGAAACAGAGTACAGCGGCCGCCGTCGTCTTTGGAGTGCAATACAGGCAAAAAAAGAAAATTCAGTCAGCCTCCTAAGAATTTCTATCCTTTCCTCTCCTGAAGAACACAACTAATGCCTTGCTGAGTCTAAACCTCCATATAGTATGTATGTGTGTGTCTTGACTTTTACTGGGTTGGAATTTTGTTGAAAAAGAAAGGATGGATGGGAGAAAATGCGTATTTGCACTTTAAAGAGGTATTCCTCTCTTCTGATCTCAATTCTGTATGGATAATGGTTCAAGCATTTATGTATAGCCAGCTTGGCTACATCCATCTATTTATATAAGTGATGTGTATTTTATAAAGAAGAGGAGTTAGGAAAAGTATGTAGGAAGTGGAAGTGGAATGAATGAATGCCCGTGACAGTATGTAGTCGTACATAAATTCAGTCTGTGACTTTCACCCAAAGGCAAAGAGTCGACTCATGTACTACTGTAGTGTGTAGGGGGTGCCATAATTTAAGGCTTGCATGCTAATGACGGCTCAAAAGGATTGTCAACTGGAGTACGAGTCCCTTCGTATTCTTCTCTCTTCACGACGGCATCCAAACACATTCATTCTCTATTCCAGGAGTAGGATACCCTCATGTACACGTACACACATTTTTAACTTTCACCCAATGTCTAACTCGAATGCCGAATTTTGGCTCTTCCTCAATTAAATTCCAACTACTATGTATTCCAGGTATCATCAATTAACCGAGTCCTTCGAAACTTGTCCTCACACAAAGATCCTATGGAAGGACTCCCACCCAGCATGACCCAGGATCAAGACCAAATTGCTCATGACAAACTTCGTCTTCTTGGGAGTCATCAAAATTGGCCGAGGAGTCAGTGGTATTCTTGTAACAATTATTCCATTGGCGGAGGGAGTATTCGTAGCCCAGAGGACAGCAATGGGTGTGTGACCTCTTCTTCACCCGTCGATGACTTCCCAGGAAAGAAGGGTATGTTGTTTACGAACATTAGGTATAGCAAATTATCGGTCGTCGTAGCATTTGCATGATTTTAGGGGCACGTAGCTAGAATTAAAAATCCAGGCTTGTCATGTCACAATCTAATCTGATTGTGACAATTTTAATATTCAGTATGAATTTACAATGTAGTAATTTGTATTTGCATTAAAAGTCGAGTTAATTTTCTAAGCGACATGTTACCCGATTTAAACCGGGTTTCTGTCATATGTAAATCCGGAAAAAGTACAGTAACTTTGTCCGCTAATACTCAATAACCGTTTGTTCGATATAGACTTTAAAAACTAACATTAATTCCAATTGTAGGGCATACTTGGTGCAATTTCAGGTTTGTTCATTTATCTTCTTTAAACGACTAGTTGCAAACGTACAGGGTGATCAATAGAAAACGAAGCCCGTTAGATCGTAAAGCCCATAATGTTGTAGCCAACATTGTACAAACACTCTGCACGTACATATTATATTTTCTAAGTTAGCTCGTTGAGTTTCTTTGAACCCTCTGAATTCGAGCGCACCCTGTAAATTATCTTCTGGACCTGTTCCGAGAAACCTTGAGGCCTTTGACAATCGCCGCCTCATTATTGGTTGGAGAAAGTGTACCATTTGCATTGGATTGGAATTTAATACAGGATTTGCGGTATTCGTGAATGATGCGCGAGATGTTAAAGCGCAATTGGCTGTCGAATGGGACCGCCGGGTAGAACACCAGGTGGTGATTGGAATTGGTTCAATTTTTAAAGAACAAAACCGTTTGAAAATGAATTTCAAGAAAATCCAATATTGTGTCTAAATATGATTTTAGAGCTAGACTCCCTGTCTTATTAAATCATGATATCATTCAATTAACTTTCACCCACGCACTCATCACCAGGAGAAAGGTGGTATGGAAAAATTGAATTGACTCTGACTATAGACTATTCACACAAAAGAGTTTTGATTTTATAAAACCCAAGTTGTTTTTTTATCTTTTAGACAGAGTAGTTGTGAATTGTGAAAGGGAGAGAAAATAAGAGGTAAAATGGGGAAAAGAGAAAGAGGGCGGGCGGCGGAGAATGAAAGAGGGAGTTTGAGTTAGGATTATGAAATATTTCTTTTTTTTTGAAGCGTATGCATTCATGGCCCTCCCATGAAAAAAGGAATTCCAACAAGAGGGATGGGCGAAGAGATAAGTGAAAATCGCCAAAAAAGAAACAGCAATAATCTCCTATCCTCCATGCATACATTATTTGAAGTCAGAGGAAAGGAGTTGTATGGAGAGACGCTCCTTCCTTCAAATCCTCTCTGTAAAGAGGACCGACTTTTCGTAATTGCTTTTAGGTTGACTCGCGAAACATGACGTCGGAAAAAGGTTCTCTTCAAAAACTCAACATTACAGACACAACACACATTATGAGTTTGAACAAGGAGAAAAACAACATTTCTCTTTGTTTTTCTTCATTTCGTTTTTAGTAGCTGAGCACACATACATAGAAGATCTTATCAGATCAGAGTCGCACGGGTCAACTCTTTTGTTCTTCCATCGGACACTCGTCGTGTCATAGTATAGATATGGATGGGATTCTATTACGTTTCCGAATACCACTCGAGGGGTATAAACCCTTAAAACCACTCGTACGCTGTGATTTACATGTTTTGAAGTATTACTAATCCCTTTTTACACTTTGTTTCTTTTTAAAATTGAGACTCTTAATCAGATAACATGTTCTTAATTGAAAATTGGTATTCAGTTACTTTTTTATATTGACTGGTTACGGCTTATGGTAGAGCAGGCTGCTTAAAAAACAAATTTTGTGAAATTAAGGTGGACATGCATTTATTATTATTAAGATTTTATGCATGTATTTCGTAGTTAATAAGACGCAAATTCCTTCTTCACGTTAGATTCTAGAGCCCAGGCTCAAATCCTACATCATAATGCGTATAGGAGGGAAGGTCAAACATTCATATCTCTTAAAAATTGCGGATTTGACCAAATCAAGTTTCTGGTTCTGAATTTGTACTGAGAACTTTAACTGCTCTCTCATCTTTAGCACGGTCGTATGTGTTGGGCTATTCAGTTGTGTGATTTCTGTACGTGTTCAATTTTTATTACTTGGTATTGGAATTCTAAATACTCAGATAATAGCGTATCGGGGACACTTTCCCAGAATCTCGAACCCAAAAATTAACGTGATTAGAGATAGGAATTTTACAAAATCTAATCGGAGCATTCTACCTTGTGTGAACGATATTTAATGGCGAGCCACATAAAGAGACTCTTTCTGACTTTCCGGGTAAAATGGTTCATGTTCTGAAGCCTAGTCCAGTGTTTTGTAATATATTCATCGTTGGGGTTTAAATTCGACCGTTTAATGACTGCATTACAGTTATACGGAATGTTTAAGGGGTACATGACGTGGATGGGTTAGAGGAGAGTGAGGGGCTAATGAAGAGATGAGATTAATAGGAACGAAGGGACCAGTTTTTCTCTCCTGACTGATGATGGGAATGAATTAACCGGGTATATCGGGGATTCGGGGTGTGAGTTTTAAAAAAGGGTTAGAATGCTCAGGATTAACGCCTCTCTTCAAATGTATGGCAAATCGGAATAGCACAAATTGACGACGTCTATTTCGACGTCTAGGAAGGGACAACTTTGTCCCTTTATTTGGTCGCTTATTCATACATAATTACACGGGACTGAAAGAGTTAAGGCCATGGTTCTTATGTACAGATTCAGATTGCCCTTAGAGATAAGGGTGTTCTTTAAAAACTATACCATGGCTGTTACCATTCATCTCCTCTGACGACTCATCAATGGGGCTACTGGTACTGGCATGGCACCAACAAAAAGAGTTAAGGTGTTTAAATTCAATCCTTGTTTATTTGCTGCCGATATAGGTACTATTTTCAATAGTTTAAAGTGTGACCCCTTTCTCTCTTTGTTGAAAAATTAGGGTGTGAGTGAGGATAAATAACATGTCTTGTCATGAACCTATAAAAGATACTAGTAGTGCAACTTTTACAACTGGACTACCCACTTAAACAAGAAACAATACTATCTAAAACAAATAGTTCTTGAATTACTATTTAGCCGTCAATTTTAGATGTAATTTAAATATCGGTTTTAAATGTACACTCACCATATTCAAAGAAAGGGCATTCTGAATTGACGAACACTGATTTATGTCATGTATTATGATTGGTTTTGATGAGGAAGACTAATTATGATGTTTCAAGATCTATAATGCGTCACATTTTTGAAGCTACATAATAATGTTCTATTAATTAAAGGACATGCGTACTTTGCGTATTTCAGTGCTCTATTTATTGGAAATCCGGATTTCCAAAAATGTTGGTAGACCGCAAAAGTACATGAACAGTAAACGAATATTTCAGTGTAGATCCTGTTGGTACTTATTGTTTGTTAACACGTAAATTGAATATGCCACCCACAGGTCTCAACAGTTGAGACATAATAAATGGGTCCTAAGGGGCCTGGTCAAGAAACTAATCCTAATGACGAACAAGGAAAACACCATTTCCTATTTTCCTATAAATTTTCACCCTCGACCTATGGAACCCCGTCCCAAGTTAGCAATTCCACTAAATCTCCCCATTTCTAGTATTCCTTTTCCTTATCTGTCCTGTTAATTGAAATTCGGAGGACACTCATCCTAATGTCCGACGTCCCGAGACAATTGTTATATTTTTTCCCAAATGCTAAAAATGATTATTAGAGCCGTCACATTTGTGAACATATGTGATTGGTATAATGTAAATCCCAGTCCTAGGAAAACCTGCCCTCGGTTTACGCAAATTTAGGAGCAGTGAGAATTCTATTACGAAAATAACTTTCCATCGTAAAAAAAATCCGTGAATGGACTTTCTCTGTAATCTTATGTGCCTATATAGGTATTCATCTATGCATGATGTATGTGTATTCGTATTCTAGAGAGAATTTCTCGCCTCTTAGTATGACTCCTGGTATAGTAAAAGTTGTCAATTCATTTTTTTCGAGGAGCTAGTCTATTGTTGAAGGCTGGAAAGGCTTTTTCTTATCTCATTCATTGGGAACTCCTGTTATTTATTGATATAGACGGAGAACTGCTGGCGAGCTGTGGACGTTTTACGGCGTTTAACGTTGCCTTCGTTCGTTCGGTTATTTTCATGTGTCCCCGGCAAAAACCAGGGTCCATCCAGCGCTGCTGTTTTGTGACGCCTGCACCAGAAGTTGTAGTAGAAGAATCGGCCTTTTCGGAATGAAATCATTTGAGTGTAAATAATGTTTCATGGAGCTGCAGTCGATTGCATTCAATACATTATGTGTATGTGTATGCCGCGACTGCTTCTGGGACCTTCATTTTAGATATGGACACACTTTTCGAACAAACCGTAGCGGCGAAAACCTGAATGCATCCTCCGTCAATTTTTATTTGACCGGCTAACTCCCGATGTCAGAAGCGGTAGAAACTAAATTTTCTCCTGGCATATCAATTTTCTTCTGATTCAAAACCATGCTTCATATTATAACATGGAACAGCACAACCCATTCAATGTTCACATATGGCGATATACAAGTAACGATAGTGCCGGGGACAAAATCACAAAATATTACGTTGACACAACTTTTGCTTACATTCCCTAAAAATCCGGTTTAACATGCTTTGTATTCAAATGAAAGGCTTCGATCTCGGTTTCAGAATTCAGATATCAGCGCCTCTGTGTTTGTATGTTATGTATGTTTAATTTTGACGTTTATATCGTATCCGAAGGAGATCAAGAGGACGTTCCATGTAATGTGTGTGGACGACAGTCTTCCTATTGTCAGTTTGATTGTCATGAAGGTATTCGTGCATAAAGTGAGATTGTGAAATTGTGATTTCAAGAAAGAGTCTGACTGACAATTGACAATGGGGAACAAAATTTCGGAAGCTTTTTGAAGCATTTTGAGGTTGATGTGTACAATCGGCTACAATTGTGTGATACCTGACCAAGCTACATGGAAGTTAGAAGTTTCTATATCCTTGTAACACACCGAGAATGAATCTTGAAAGTACAACCTGAGTCGGGATGCGAATGGTCAATAAGAATACCTATTGTAGTACCATGTGATGAGAAAAACAAAACTATATTGTGACGACTGGACGGACCCTGCTCAGGCTGTCACGAAGTCTTTGTTGTGAAATAAACTGAAAATTGAGGCCAAACAATAGATTTGTTATTGGGCTACGTTTACAAATACACCCAATTCAATTGACACGCTCATTGTTTATCGTTTACTCCAATTTTCGTTACACATTGTCACTAACTGTTCCCAGATTCAGCTTGTAATTGAGTATCAAGTCATTGTAATTAGTTTATGATTTGTCCATCTGCAGTGTAAATACTGTATACGAAGCCATTTGAGATAATAATCTCAGAAAGTAGTTTTAGAATAAGATTTGTCAGTATCTGTTGGTCGCTATATTACATGTGACCTTAAATTTGTGTAGTAAATTTTTCTAAACTTGGAAATTTGAATAGTTTCTCTTCAATGTGGACTAATACCAAGTATTCATTTATTTCATCCAAATTAAGTTGTGCAATTTAAAGTTTTATTTCATAAATTGATTTAGTGACTCCCTAAGGTTGATTGGTTTCAGTAGCAGTCCATATTTCTATTTCCTTGAGTCACATATTCCGACCTGCCGGAACTTACACTGAATTATAAGTATTTGTACTTTGGCATTAGTTGTAAGTTGTAGTAGTAGTTTGTTAAATGACCATTTCTTTGTTCTGTCGTTTATGTTGAACAACCCAACTCTGAAAAGGAAAATCGTTTGCTGTCTGAGTATTGTGTTGAGTGCTGTCGGCGAAATTTCGGTTCGTTTGAGAGTCTTTACCTCTTTGAGCCAAGGCAAAAAGTATTATCCTGAGATGAATGAATGGGTGTGCTAGGTTAAGAACACTGTGGAAGGTGCGGTCCGCTCTGACTCATCCGCTGAATCACTGAATAGAAACTTGTAGTTGGTGGTTTCGGTTTGAGGTCGGCCGCGGAGAAAGTCCAATTGTGGCCAAGAATTTGTAATTTATGCTGTCACTACTACAATACGAGAGTACAATGCGAGCTCGCCGAAAAACATGATGGTAATCTTCAAAGGCGAGGAATATGTATGTGCATGCAACGAGAACAATTAAAACCGTGTTAAATACTTACAAGTATAGTTATCTCCAAATTCCCTTGACAACATTCCCTTAAGGGTAGGCCAATACTCTCCAAATAATTTATTTTGTAAATGCTGTTCATTAAGGGCACGATAACCTGTGAGTAGTGAGTACCAGGAATTCTCATGCAATCGGTAAAATTCAGTATCGGTTACTTCTCCGCCATGTAACCTAAAATACTAATTTTCTTTGCGTCCTGGAGTATTGTTCAACCCATAGGGAAGATTTGTTTATAAGAACCTAGGTTATTTCAACGGAAGCTTCAAGGATAGGTTGGTTAGTTCATTGGCTGGGATAATTTTTAAGAGTTCTAGAAGAAATGAACGTTATGGAGGTAGTGGAGACCATTTGGAAGCCGTGTTTCGTGGGCCGGGCGCGATTCGTAGCTCTAGAGAGGAAGTACAAATTGAAAGGCTTGGAAGGCCTAGGCTCTAGAGCAAGGCCTGGGAAGTTTTTAGTTTAATTCTGACGTGTTATTTGTGATTGCGAGGAGTTTTATCACAAGTTTCTGCCTGAGTGAGAATTGCTAACGGATTCGGAGTTGAGAGAGAGGGTGGCAGGAGTCGGGAGTGTCTCAATGAAACACATTATCGCTTCCATGGGATGCCAACCAGTCTATAGTCCCGCCAGAAAACTAACTTCTAATAATGCTAGATTCTAGGAAAACCACGCCACAAGTATCCCAAGAACTCTCATTCTGTCAAGGGAAGAGGTAAAGTAGCTATGGAAGAAGAGAGAAAGATGTAGAGAGAGAAATTCAGGAGGAATAAGGGAGATTATATCTCTAAGACAGGATATTACTGCTCCTCCTGTACTACGAACTAAAGATGACGACTTTGTACTACAAGTAGTGAATTGTATGGACGACGACGACGGAGAAAGTGGTCCTCACGAATTTCTCATTTTATCGGTGAAGAACATAGAAAGGAAGGATGGAGAATAAAAGGTGGCTGGAAGGAAGGAAGGAACTTGAATGTAGGGAAAAATTAAGACATAGAACACAATAACCCACACTTTCTCCATGCTTTCTCTGTGGAATTTCCAACCAAACATTTCAGGGCCTCTTCAGTGTCTCTTCTCCTCAATTCTTTCACAATTATTAAATATGTCTTTAATATCATTCTTGCCGCGTCTAACAAATGCTAGTATTAGGATTGTATTACTAGTAGATCCCGACGTGGTTCTTATTCCTAGGCTGGAACCTGAAGGTTTCATTAGCGATAATTCTCCTGCTCTGTACATTTGGCTTTCGTCGTTCCCGTCAAGATATTATTCATGTACCCGTAATGAACATTATCATCTAGAATCGCGAACGAACGGGCTCAGAATTTGACATCATTTTAAATTCGAATGTTTAGTGATGTTCTCGAGTAAGAATGCGGCGAATGTTGATACAGTTGTTAAATCCCGCTATAATGAATTACTATTGCGGGGAAAACATTGCGTATGATATATTGAAAGTGTTATGTTAAATCTGACTTTCAAAAAGGAACTTGATTTCTTTTGTTGTGAGAGTTAGTTCAAACAGCTAATTTTGATTAATTTATACGAATTAGATCGTCGGCCGAAAAGTGGTTTATATATTTTACTTCTATTCAATAGAATAGATCAGCCGAGCTTATACATACATAAATGGTTCAACGCCATGACTAGCAAACGAAAAGCTGAATTTTTTACGCATTTCCCATACTCCGACTTCTACGAATTTAGTAATTGGAAGGTCTGGAGGAAGGATAGCATAAAATATTATATGCGAAAACTACTTGGGCCAGGAAAGAGAGGAGAAAAACTCTTAGATTTTCTCATTGGTTTTGATAGCTCATGAAGAATGAGATGGGGTTAGGACTTGAGAGGTAAACAGTAGGTCTACAAGTCGCGTAAAAAGACTTGTAAGAGAGGGAAAATGCTAGTTTCTAGAAGTATAGACAAAAGAGTAGTAGGAAAAACGTGTATAAAAGTTGATGGGGATGATTGTTGTAGGAGCACTTTCGGATAATGGGAGTCCTTGTGGGGACAATAGTTCAGCCGCCTCTGAGAGTCCAGCTCCAATGGATGACCAAGCAAGACTTCGGTTGAAACGTAAACTTCAACGCAATCGAACTTCCTTCACTAATGAACAAATCGAGAGCTTAGAGAAAGGTTTGTACATTTTGAATTGTTCAGACCTATTCTTTCAATTCTTTTTTGTTTCCATTGTATTCGGAAAGTTTTACATGCGAATGATTAGGATTTAAATGGGCTAAAAATCCGGTTGATTTTCTTCAGAATTTGAGAGAACACACTACCCGGATGTGTTTGCTCGCGAAAGACTTGCCGGGAAAATCGGCCTTCCAGAAGCGAGGATCCAAGTTTGGTTCAGTAATCGTCGTGCCAAATGGAGAAGAGAGGAGAAGCTTCGAAGTCAAAGAAGACCTCTGACAGAGCAACCTCATCAAACACCAACACCATCATCTCCGCCAAGAACGATTCTCAACGGCAACTCTTTCCACTCCACTGTTTACCCAATTCATCACACCACCAATCACAACCCTGATCACTACAAGTAAGTCACCATCATATACTTCCTTTTACCTCACAGCAAACATTTAGATGGAATTAACGACTTCAAAATCAACTTTAACCATTATATCCCGACTGAAACCCCACATGCAGACGGGTTTTCAGAGAAGTTTTCCTCGAAGAGCCATACATCTTGTCACTTTCGAGTAAATGGTAGCAATTTAGTTAATTTCAGTTATGGCCTTTCCAAATACATGAAATTAAACAAGCTCGATTAAAATAATTTAGATAAACGGGCAGTCATTCTAAGGCCTGACCACAACAATTAAGGGATAGAGGGAACATCAAATGTGCATAGTGTGCAACCATGTTGTATAAGCCTTCCTAAAATGTTAAAGTTGGAATATTGATTACCCTTCTGAGACCATGGAGGGTAAAAGAAAGTTTAATTCTGAATAAATTGCCTTATAACCGTGTTGCAATTCGGAACTGGAGAATCCTTTCATTAGTAGAGAATTCGCTGTGTTGACCTGACCTAATGTTAATATGAATTTGTTACAGTATTGGTTCGGTGGCTCCATTCACAAGTCACAGCCATGTGAGTATGCTTGGAAGTTCCCCCCCAGGTAGTGGACTTGTGACGACCTCGGCCCATTGTCTTCAGCAAAGAGATGCTGACCTCTTGGGTTCCTCGTATCCGTGCATGACAAGATCTCACCACTATGATCCTCTTGGGCTAGCGTCCACGTACTCCCACGCACCGCGACCCATGGATCCGTACCAAGCTCAATACTCGTCAAATGCTGCCTCTACCGGTGAGTTCAATTTCAATTATCTCCGTTGAACATTTTCCAGGCATGATACCAGAAAAAAACCTAAATGTCAAATCAAATCTATCATAATTTTCAGGACTCATTTCACCGGGGATCTCTGTTCCAGTAGCTGTTCCAGGGCACTCATCCGATATACAGTATTGGTCAAGACTTCAATGAGTCCCTCTGATGCTAACTGAACACAAATAGCAAATTAACTGAAAAGTGATATACTATAGTAGAAGTTCATATGAATGAAGTCTATTCCAATTATATATTCGTATTATTGTGAACACATTACACATTCTGACTCTCGCAATATGCAATTATCAATTATTGAAGATTAATTAGAAATACATGGAATAGTAGAAGTAATTTAGTTCATACAAATGGCGACTCCAAGGCTATGAACGACTTTGAATACAAATCTCTTCTGGAAATTATTGGGCGAATTCGTGCCAACCCAGTGCGTAACCTGTCTCTGTCTGTTCAATTTATATTCATATTTATACTAAAACCAGACATCTCATCGCAAAGCAGGGTATAGAAGAAAACGAAAAGGATTGTTGGTCATCATATTTTTGATGGCGAACTGAATATGTAATACAAAAAATATTCCTTAAATGTAGTCAGCAGTCAAGTATATTTGTAGAACAATATAAGACTAAGTGTTTAGAGTGTAATCCCAGGAACTTATCGCCGTCGGATCAACTAGACGTAAATGTTGTCATTTGAGGATCACTGCAAACTGTATTGCCATTAAACATGTTTTTCACACATTTTAGTTCCCAGTATCCTTGTGTGGAATACATATCGATCAGTTTGTAACGACCAAAGTTAGCTTTGATGTACTTATTTTAGTTGCGTGACTCAATTTTTGTCAATGTTTTTTCTAACATTTGTGAAGACTAAAACATACAGCGGCAAGAACTAATCAACCAGTGGGAGACTCATGTAGGAAGTGGAATTAACTCGAATTTGTAAAAACTTATACTACTACAGTTGAAAATGCCTTTAATAATACGTCTAGTCTGCACCCAGTTTTTGAATACCACGCGTTACATGAGATTTACTGTCCGAATTGAATAAAATTTAAGTTGTGAGACTTGGACTATTCTAATTATCATTAAAACTAACGTACAGGTCGAAACTCAAATTATTTAATTCGCAGTTGCAAATCTGATAGATGTTCAGCGACACCACTCGTCTTGTAGAGCATCTAATGTGTTATGTGTAGTATGTCCCTGTGTTATCAGCCTTGGAGACCTCCGACTTAGGACTAGGAGATAGGCGAATTCAAAAATTTGGACGACCTGACATTAATTGGAGATTGCTTTCAATTATTAAAGCTTTCTGGAACTCCTGGTTTCTCAAAATACTGATAAGTTCACATCCATTCATTTCGCATAAGGCTTCTGAAACTATGTCTGGATTTTGGATCGTTTCAATTATTTGTCTCCTTGTGATGGGCAATGTTGTTAATGACTTGAACTGAACAAGAAACCAAGCTAGATCCTGGGATAAAGTCCGGAATTTCTGCATGGTCCATATCAGTTCGAAATCCAATATCATTGTCAGATGAAAAGTTCGAACCCCTGGAGCCTGTGTGACGGTAAATTAATTTCCAGGTGACATTCGACATTGCCTTCTAGATTTCAGCGGAACGAAGGATATCGGCCGAATCTTGGATATGCTGGAGATTCCATGAACAAACATTTGTGATTGCTACAACTAGAAAGGTCTACGGTGAACTCACTTTAGCTAAAGCTACTTTTCGTGTTAAACTGTGTCAAGTGATACACCAATTTAAATATGAAGGCAAAGGCAACGACACTGTGTGCCTAGACTCCGTGCTGACCTGTGGTGGTCTCCAAAGGACAATAAATGGTTCCCGGTGATAAACGTGTGAACATGTCTGGCGTGTCCGCAGTGCACAGATTCAAAGTATTATTGGCTACTACTAATGTGCAATACAGAAATGCGTTTCCTTGAAACCAATGTAGGCAACGATTCTGAAGTGAAATTGAAAAACCCAAAGGAAACAATCTTTTAGAGGACCAAATAATTTTATTTTCCGTGTAATAACTCTGTCTTAGACACCAATGACAATAGCAATCTTTTCAAGTTAAATAAACATATGTAATATATACTGGCGAACACATTTCCCCATAATATACGAATTTCGAATGTCGAATATTATATTAAAATCTCTAATATGAAAGGGGAATTAATTTAAAAGAATACCACCCAATTCTATTAAAGAATTGAGCAGTTAATAATTTTCTTCACGTTACATTGTAATATCTTTGGCTCAAAGTATTCCCCTCTACACTAAAAGTTGGCAAAATTTTAAAACAGTTATTATAACACTCGAAGCTAGGCACCACTTGTCCTGTAAAATTGTCATTTGCAATATCAGCTTTAGGCACACTTAAAATTTCAAGAAAATTTAAAAATTGAATAAATCCCAATGGGTATGTTAAGGATTGTCATTTGAGAAAGAACTTTGAAATAGCTCACAGAGCTACGGGTCAGTTACATTTAAAAATAAATATTAAGTACAACATCTGAACTTCGCTATCAAGCTCTTGTATCTTTAGTACAATGAATGGAAAAAAAACTTGTGTGAATAGGTCTTTGACACCTTAAGAATTCATCGAATCAAGTCAGATCAGTTACCAGCCAAAGCCAGTAAAATTTTCTTGTAGTCACCACCTGTATCACCCTGTAGAAAGACAAGAATTAATTTTTGATAGAAATGAATGTACTCATTCATTCATGAGTTGAATAGTTCTCGACATAAAGTACTGCCACAGTGGTCTGCTGGGCTACACAGTGCTTGACTTCAGTGAAAATCGAATTTAAATTATCAATGTACAATTCAATTAGTTACTTACGCCAACATCAGCAGCAAGCGACTTGTTGAACAAGCGCTGATACTCCTGTTTCACCGTCTCCAGATCAATCTCACTTCGAGTGACAATAAGGAATATCAAATCGTCATCCTTAGTTCCCATCCCAGCAACGCTGTCGTGAATCCTTTCAGCAAAATATGCCGCACGGTTTCTGGCTGCCTTGACTGAAAACGGAAAAATTCGAAAAAAAAAGTGTAAAAATTCGTGTCCCGAGTCACGAAACTATTCCAAATACAATGGATATTTTTGCGTTACCGACTGCCAACATTCCCTTCTTCACGTCTCCAGAGAACTCCTTGTCAATAGCCTTCTCAAATGGGTGACTGTAGAGCCTTTCATATGCTTCAAACATTGCACGCAATTGCGGGTAGCTCCGGGTAGCCAAAACAGCGTTGAATGCAGACTCATCAGTGCCCCACTTTTTCTCTCCTAATTTTTAATGATCGATATTAGAATAGAAGTCAACACAAATATACCGCAATATCATACACTAGATATTTATTCACTTACCCGCTTCATAAAGATTTTTCGCATCTTGTTCTGCAATTGCCGCATCGGCTACGGGGTTCTCATTTCGCCCAGCCTGTTGTCAGAAAATAATATTATGCAAATTTTATTTAACTCCGCACTGGTGGTTATGGTGGGAACAGCACAGGGCAATATTTCCGAAAATGCTCTGTCAAAAAGGATTTCGTCAGAGTAAACATTAATTCTGTTGCAAAGCTATTTTTCCCAGCTCGACAGACGCAGTTGAATTGAGTTACAGTTTGTCATTTGGAAACTTTGCGTGTGAGGTTGCATGCATTTAATTAAATTAATTTGCTATATCCTGTTGTAATGAGTTTGAGCCCCTTACGTTGCGGTAATTAGGAATTAGTCTACACTACCAGAAACTAATTTCGTAAAAAAATTACAAAAAAGATGACTATTTCTGAAATGTTGAGCATTTACCGTGGTCATTGAAATCAACAGACGCCCAAAACTTCCAGAAGTATCGCCTTGAAGATCTCGCTCAATTGTAGTATGGTACACTAAATAACAAAATATGAACAGTTACTAAGTCTGAAAGCCAATATATAAAAAGAAAGTTTACAACTGTGCGTGAAAAAAATATAGCTTACATTTGCTGTAACTAGCATTGATTTGAGTGATCTCTTGATTTGTCGCTGTGCAAAGAACGTCGACCAAAGCTTTCTCCTTCGTTCCAATACCAGCCATAGCCTTCTTTACTACTTCAGCAAGATAGTCAAATTGTGGAGTCATCAAAGCCAATACTACCTGTTCAAGACGACCTCCCAATTCACTCTTCAAATCTTTAATCAAGTCCTATGAAAAATCGAAAATTAGTAAATATTTTATTAGTCGCATTATTTTTGTAAAAAAACGAAACTAACCTTTCCAAAACTTGTCTTGTATGCCCGAGCAATATCCAGGCGTTGAGCGCTGGTCCGCTTTGCCAAAACACTAATTATGGCAGCCTCATCAGTTCCAAATCCTTTCATTGCCTTACGCAAGACTTGGGCGTCCGCGGTAGAATCATTCGGGACATTTGGAATGGTAGGAACTCCGGCCTAAAACGAATGAATTATTTATTTAACACATATTTTTGTAATAAAAATTGGAAAAGTATTTTATAGGAATGAATTCGCTGGAGACATTACATTAGCTAGTCATTTATATTAATTTTGAAACAATTAATTACCATTTTTGTATCTGGTCTCTGATGGTGAGCAGGTGCGTGTGATGGACTTGAAGCGTAAGCAGACGCTGATCCAAATGAGACGCTGGAAATAGAGTGTCCTCCTGGAGGTCCGTAATTACTACTTAAAGGTTGCTGTGGGTAACCAGGCGCAGAAGCAGTCGAGTATCCAGTCGTCGGGGGAGCAATAGGATATTCTGGAGCACGATTCGGTGAATAACCACCTCCGTATGCCGGAGGTTGCTGTTGTCCTTGTGCTGGAGGATAGGCGGACGGATAGCCGCCTGCTTGTGGTGGATAGCTTGGCGGAAGACCTCCAAAACTCGGTTGTTGCTGATTAGGAAACCCTATACCACCAGGTTGGCTTGGATACCCACTATTTGGTGGCTGATTTGGATATCCACTATTTGGTGGCTGGTTTGGATATCCACTATTCGGTGACTGGTTCGGGTATGGGACTCCACCTGGTTGATTTGGATACCCTGGGTTTTGTGGCTGGCTCGGGTAACCCCCCGGTTGATTGGGATAAATTCCGGTGTTTGGTTGAGGAGGATACCCCCCTGAATTTGGAGCTTGAGGATAGCCTCCGAAACCTTGCTGCGCTTGTGGCGGGTATGGAGCCGCTGGATAAGCAGGTGGCGGAGCTGGCGGGTAGCCTGGTCCTTGATTCTGAGTGGGGTACGGCGGTGGCTGCTCAAAAGAAATATTACATAAATCAGTATCGATATAAAAACCGATTTCGGTAATCTTAACCACTTTCCCACATTCGAGCCCTTATCTTTCCTGCGAAACCCTAACATATCGGTACTTATCCCCACATAAAACAATTAATTTGACCACGCGTCTATCCGTCATGATTAAATGGAAATGTCATGTCTTCCAAATTATATAATTTGGAAATACAACCTTTCTTCATTAATACTCAGCCCTTATATTTTCTCCAAATATACACTGTACAACAAATCGTGTTCCTCACCTGGAATCCTTGTTGTCCTGGCTGGTTTCCGTAAGGATTAGGATACATAACCTGCAGAGTAATAGTATTTTTCACTTGTCAATGTATAAAAAAAGATAATAATATTAAAGCAGCTGGGACTTTATTATCCGCTTGCTCTTCCTGAACTGAAAGTGATATTGTGACCACAGAGTAATCTGTCAAGCTCTTTCTGGAGATAGACAACTCAGCACATGAATCGTCATGAAGCGTGAAACTCTACTATGACGAATATCAGTCATTCCGTCATTCCCACACATCCACGTCGTCGTGTGATGCAATTAGACTACACAACCTGACAGTTAAACAAATCTCTAAAGCTCCCAGTTCACCACCTATGTTCCGTTCTACCTAAATATATGCATAATGTTTATGTCGTTTGTGACCGAAAACCCAAACCACAACCTTAAAGTAAGTCTGGACAGTTCCTTACCTCCTGAAGTCATTTTGCGATGTGGTTTGGGTGTGTCTCCTCCTGCTAACTTTATCTAAGCGGATGACTTCATGCGCTCAGAAACCCTCCAAAAAGTTAGTAGTAAGGTATGTTGAAAACCCTAGTAATAATGTTCAGCGTAAAGGATTCGCGAACCTAATAGTAGTAAAACTGGGTTATGCCAACCCCCGTCTGAATACGAAAACGCACGCAAAAAATAAGTAGAGAAGGAGACTGCTATCTGGACTTCCAAATATTCCAGAGATGAGCACAAAAAAGAAACAGAGGAGATCTCAATGTCAAAGTACTTGTGACCTTGCGTGCTTTCTCTTGTTGTTTTATTAATGTGTGTAATGTTGTTAGCGGATATCTATACACATCTTCATCGTACACGCATGAACTCTGTTATCCTGATATAATAATATGCCAAATACAAAATGCTAGTCATGAAAGGACGAATTAATTAAGTACATTATACAAAACCCACAAAAAATTTAAGTTGTACAATATTCATCCTTTCATGCCAGTAATCTATTGTAGTCCAGGACGGGCTATGTGTAATGTGTACTAGTGTACTTGTCTGGCACATATGGCGATATGGCATCGGAATATAGCAAAAATATTAGAAACGAACGTGAGTTTGAGTTGGCATATTATATTTGCTCATACATGACATGGTTTTTGCCTCTATGTTTATGACTTGTCTAATACCACGAATGATTACTTCAGTCAGGGCCTTCAAGTTAACCCTGGATAAGAGGAAACTCATATTCGTAATAAAAGAAGTAATTAACGAGAATAACGACATTCTTGAAAGACTTGGCTGGCGTTTCATTTTATGCGTGAGTCATTTCATCTCATGTGTAAATTCGTCATCAATTTAATGAAGTCAGACAACAACTACGTCATTCTCGTAACTCTATGGACGTCAACCGACAGCAACAATGCATTTTGTGACAATTAATATAAACAATTCGGCTAAAACTTGGAATTATTCAACGACGTGACAGCTGCTGACGCATGAAGGTTGACACAATAATGTGTCAATGTAACGCATATGGAGAACAGGAACAACAAGGCCAGGGCATATTATGCCTTTTAACCAGTAAACATACCAATTGGGGTAACGTAAGGCAAAACATGGTTCTTTGCATGAATTCGACGGCTAAAAACCATTTTCAGTAGAATACAAAACAAAATGTTGATAAATTATCAGTGAAGTGTAACATAACTCAATCGAGGTATGATAACAAGAAATTGTCAATTAATAAACTATTATAAAATTATTTTCACTTGAACTGATACATCATAAAGCTGTACAGATTTTTTATATGTCTATGATTTATGTTCAGTGATTAAATAAAACAAAGCACGTCCTTATCTATTTCATTACATTGACCTCTCATATTTTAGAAAATGTTTGACTAGCTTCGTTCGGCATGTAAGAATAATCGATTTTTCCTTGGATATTATTATCCACCCTCTTCAGTCGTGACTGGGCAAAATAAATAATATATTAAATTGATACTTAAGTGTAATTTAGCCAATTGAATTGTCTGATGATGACATTGGCATGGCATAGAATTAAAAATCATTGCTTAGAAAAAGGTCACCTCAACTTTCATCCACTAGATACTAGAAATATTGTCGTCGGTTGCATGAATTACGTGTCGCACGCGGATGAACTGTAAATAGGACACTCTCTTGAACCAATTAAATAGCACAATTACGGATACTAAATCAACCGGTGATACGAAGTAAGTATATGTCAATTCAACATTAATAAATAATTCAAAAGAAGCTAAACGCTACTTTTACTTACATTCCAGTTCCACGACATTTCTATTCTTCAAAGGATATTTCAGTACAATAATACACAAATAAGCAATAAAGTTAAACTACTGCAAAGTTAAAATTTCATTGACTATCAAGGTTTCCAGCCTTCAGTTGCAAAGTTTTGCAAAAATCGAAAGGTCAGTTCAAATTGTCGCATCGATGTTCCAGAACAGCAGAACCCTTACATAATAGTAGATTATATAATACGGTCCTCGCCCTATCATAATAGCACGCAAAAGTCAAAGTGATGCCAACTTTTTTAAATCCTCTCTCTCGCTGCGCTATAATCTCGTGTTGAATAAATCTATGAGATTCATAAGATTAGGAAGAGCTCGGATCGCTTTACTATGTACATAGACTGGATACCGGTTAAACGAAAAGGCAGATTTATATATTGTGTTAAAAATGCTGTCAACATAGTATGACAGTTGAATGGATGTAGTATTTATCTACCGACTAATTGGAATTAATGATAATCTCTGCTCCATTGTAGGATGGTAGCACATTTTGCACAAACTATGCTGGGGATTCATCCCTCCGGCAGAAATAATGTATTGGATCGATAATTTAGCAAGGATATATCTCGACTTCAATAATGTAACGTCCATTCTTTCGCGAATACAATACATTTTTAACCATAAATCAAAGGTTAAGTTTATTTAGTGACAGAATTATCGTGAAAATCAAGGAAAATTTATATTGAATATCTTAATTAGATTTTTAATATAAATACATTTGTTTCGGATTAGTTAGTTAGCGGAGTTAGTTTTTTTACTTTTAATACTAATAGTTGAGTAACTGTACTGAAATAATTTGCAGCAAATAAAATACGATACATTTTAAATGCTTGGGATAAATTGCTACAGCAACTTTTCGCCTGAACAACGTTTAAGTTCACAGGAACACCACGATATAAAAACCTCAAAACGCCTGAGCGTCAAGAGCAAACTTGGATTTCCTAGAAATAAATTTCATCGGTGACGTGTTAGGATTAAGAAACGATTAAACGTTCAAAATATGTTACAAATGTATGTCAAGTTAGCAGTCGGAGTAACATATAATAGCTGTTTTTAGGTCTAGTCTAGGATTAATTAAATGCGTGACCGTGGAGCGTCACGCCATTTAACCAGGAAATGATTATGGTCACAATACAATTAATTACCAACTTGTTAGGTAAGACCAATTAGGTCATACTCACCCTGCGTCTTCACATTATAACACTTGTATTTTTCCACCTTGATTTTATGTCTCAAAATTAAACTTGTAAGAATACTCCGAACTTTTTCCATAATTAACCCCTATCATGAACTAACCAAAACCGCAGACAAGAACCCCGAACAAGCCTTTCTAATGCCAAACTTTAATTTAATCTAGAAGGAAAGTGGTCAGATATCACCAGAAAATAATTCAAAGTCATTGTTCATACAGTCAACTCGTGCCTGTTCTTCTCACTTCTCAGGTGCCGACTGACTTCAAAACTTGCCACTACAATTGAAATATCGATGAAGACAAAATTCTACGCAATAATGAATCAAAGATGAGCACACATCAATACAAGAACTCGCACATACGCAAATGTAATTCTTATTCCATTTTATTTTTGTCATGTCCTTAGAACGCGAATGCTACAATTCATCTTAATATTGTTCTTATATTCAGGTCAAGAACTTCAGAATAAACTGTTGTCAACACTCGAACATAGAGTATTGGAGTATAATAATAATAAAGTATTATTATTCGATTTTCCTGTATTCACTGCCGCCGTACGATTAGGATGCAGATTTTAGAAACCGAAACCTTAATATTTGCTAAGTCAAAAGACCTGAACGTCAAAAGAATCAGCATTAGCAGAGCATTACCAACTTTTTATTATTGTTTTACCATTGAATGATTACATTCGGCCACCTTGTGATTGTGACCCTAACATTTTGTCGCTAAATGTATGTCATTTATTCGATATCTACACTGTAGCACTGCACTAGCTGGATTTGAATGATTTAAGGCACCCCAACAATTAAAATAACTACGATGAATAACGTAGGCGAGGAATGTAGATTACGTAGTCGCTTCTAGCACATTCACCGAAGGATCTGACTGTTGTGAAGAATGTGCTAATAAAACTCTAATTCTAGACAACAACAGTTTAAAGAAATTGATAGGTATATTTTTAGCGATTTTCACGCCATATATTTTTAGGCATTATTTACATTACGACAAATCTTGTCAAATCATTAGTTTCATTAGAATAATTCTTTAGAAACTTGTTTCATTATATTGTGCTGAAATAAAACATGTACATGAGAAATAAACGAATGAATATTATATGTTTTCAAAAATTAACTAAGGTAATTAGTTAACTAATTAAATTAGTACCACTCGTTCCAACCATTGTGAATTTTAGATACGCTTCAAACCGAATTCCAGGACACAGAAGATGGCCATGTAGCCAGATTTTAATTTAGTGACTGTAATCAATTCATGTGTCATATTTTTTAATTCGTCCTAGCAATTGATGTAAAATTCCGTTCCTCGCTTTCATTTATGGTCGGTATCTAGTAATCTAGTAGCATGGTGCTAAAGGACACCGTTACCACTTCACTATTGTGGTAAGGTTCAAGAGTTTAGACCTTTCGGGCAGAGATTGTATGATATGGTTTTGTCCACTGAATTTTTCCCTGCTACTAGGGATACCTCCTTTATGTCCAATGCAACTCCATGAAATATCCGGAAATGAATGACCATTCCTTATAGTAATTTGACCATTAGTATCAATTAATGAGAGTAATTTTAAAAATACATGTACTAAAGTTCCTAATCTAAAATCGTTGTGTCAACTGTTGTTGAGGAGTGCCATCTACCCCATCCCACTCGCACCAGACTAGATTCTCCCAGTTGACGGGAATAAACACAAGCAGTGCAGTGGTTTGAATTTTGTTGACATTTGAACTTGAGTTTTTAAATTAAAAGACAGAAATTGTTCTGTTGAGTGACACTGATCAAAATTTGACTTACTTGACTGGTGTCTGTGAAGTGAGCAGTGATGGAGGGTAGAAATGGTAGAAATCGTGGTCCGTTCCGTAGTGAAAAGCGTCCGAGACCGACTACTCCCAGTGCTCCCACGAAAACTAAAAGAGAAGAGGCGATTGAGCACAGTTACCGGAAGATGATGCGGAAGGAGACGAGTCGCACGATCGCATCCCACCACAACCAGACTCAAACACGTCAAATCCAACGTCCAGATGGCGAGGCTATCCCGCCTTCATTAACACGTAAGCCAAAAAACGTTATAGTAAATCTGTCAACTCAAACATGACATGGTAAATGCCTAAACGTAGAGAGTTCCCTGCCCGGGTTCAATTCCTGCTCGACTTACTTTTAAACTCCTGCCCGGCTAGGAACTTCCCATGGTGGTTTTTCTGTAATTGATTGATTGATTGATTCGAATTTATTTTCGTGATAGAGACACGTAACATATACCAATAAGAAACCTTACAACCTATTAGAGATAATGGAAATGACCATGGTTTAGGGATGTGGATACAGCCTTCCGAACAGTTTACTTAAGAAAAGAGTCACTGCTTCGATATCAGGGATTCAAAGTCAAATATCCATAAAATTAGACATTTTCCTAATGTTTTCACCGAATCATTTTCAAATTATTAATTTCTTACGTGCCACATTTACATTCGGGCTTCTTAATTTAGATTTTAAACAAGGTTTAATTTCTACGTTCGCAAGAATTAATATCTGAGGTGTGCAGAATCAGGCGGAGAATTTGAGTAGGTAGTTTTGGTAATTTGAAATTTGATTGTTGGCTTGATGTTTCGTAGACGATCGTGATCGTAGGCCACAACCTAGCAGGTATGCTCCCGGAAGAAAGCCAACATATCAAGACCGAAATAAAGGAAACAAGCGGCCTTGGAAATCCGTTTCTCCAAATTTTGACAAGGTGAGGGGATCGACGAAAAGAATGTTACCCAGTAGAAACAACGAATCTGAAGACAAAATAGAAATTGCGAGTGACCAAGATGATGGCAACGAAGGTGCTCAAAACCAGACTAATAAGAAGAGGAAATTGTCACAAATGCAAAGAGCACAGCGTGACATGGAAATGAAGAAACAAGAATCGCGACGCAAAGAGTTTGAACGTAAGAAATTTGAAGAGGAGCGAGCAGCGGCCTTAAAGGAGCGCAAGGAAATGCGCATGCACAGAAACAAATTTCTGAACCAAAAGAACGCCAAGGGTCAGCCTTTATTCAAAGGGCAAATTCAAATGATACTTGACAAACTTCAGTCTCAATCGTCCAAGAATTGACACGATCTAATATTCTTTCGTCGACAAATTATTTTTTATTTTATTTCAGCTTTTGTTTTGCTCTTGGTTGGTCTCAATAAAGAAAGAACTTATTTCGATACCGAAAGATTGATGCTGACAATGTGGTTTTGATTTAATTCCCGACGGTCCGAATTGAATTGAATGAACATATTTGACGAACTGTGTCTAATATACTCAATTGCGGAAAACTATTATTTAATTATACATTGAGTAGAATGGGATTGCGGATAAAGGATTAGGATTAGGATTCGATTGGATTGAGGAATATCTGGTTGGTTAATGTTATTCCGGAGGTAGAAAGTGAAAGGCGTGTAAAATCCGTGTGACAAAAGAACTACACTCCGTAGTGATGTCAATGGATTGTAAAGATCAAAACAAGCCGATCGGGGCGGTAAGGCAAGGTAGTTGGGTACTCAGATGTAGCCCTTCGAGCATCCCAATCCCTTACCTTGTAAAGAATAGTCTATTTAAAGGTGCCTTCCGTAAAGTGTGAATTACAACGACACGTCGTCTCCGGCATTCAAGACGAAGACGACAATGTTAAAAGAGTAAAATGAAAACTATAATGGACAAATTTGAACATATAGCTTAATTTCACGCGGTTCTCTTTTCAACATGAAAGAAATTACTTCCTTTTAAACGACCGCTTCTGAGCTCTTATTAACTTCCTTGTCAAGTCTATCGGGTGCTTGGTCGGTGTTATAAGACTTTTGATAAATCACTCATCAAATACTTTACGGTAAGTTGAAGATGTTTGTTGTATTTTTGGATCCTCCCCACATTTTAGCTTCTGGAATTCAGTTTTCCCACGCCGCCCAACAATGCTACTCTGGTAAACCGTTTTGAGCGGTTCCACAATGCCTCGTCAATGAAACAGTCAATTAGTGCACTCTCAATGGAGACTTTATTATTTATTCCTTTTACATTTGTCGTGATAGACCGAATTCAATGAGCCATTAGTGAAATAACCAAGAAAGGTATTACATGTGTACATTGTTTACAATTTAGTGAACGAGACCAATTAACACCTTGTTGCGCACCTCCAAATACACATGGTTCAAATAAAATCCTGATATACAAAAGGATACAGATTAGATTTGAATTAATGATTGAAAATGGGACGAATATTTCCAGTTCAGTGCACTATATTTAGTCGCATAAATCTGTAACTTACTAACTGGATATTAACTTTAATTACCGTTCACCCGAGCACCAAAATTGACCTGCTCAAGGGAAAAAATCATTTTCGGATCTCATATCTCAGGCTAAACTACATTTCACAGTACACAGCAAGCGAAACTGAATAACAACAATTATTATTATACAATGATTTAATAAATCAATTTATATTTTATATAATAGAAAACATGGTCCATATGGAAAAGTGCAAATTTTCCCCAATACAACCATTTCGTATTTGCCATTCATTTGTGTTTTACTCCGTAGAAATTTTTTTCTTTTGGATTTATTTACTTTTTCCAAAGTGTTTTTGACTGTCAGAGTAATAATTAATTGGTGAAGAGATTTCCCCTACACACTTCAGGAGGATAATAAATGATGACTATGTGCTCTGCCTTGCTGACTCTGCACTCTTGAATTGAATTTCTTCCTCACCCTTTTTGATTCAAATTCGGATTCTTTTTTCGGCGTTTTACGCTGGATACGGCCGAATCATGCATGAATCACAGATTCCGAATTTGCTCCTGCCTCCAACTCCACTCACTTTCGGTTAGATAAATATGCGTCACGGATTGAATTTCCTTGGACGTGTAAAACCAGAAGACTCGTATTTTCAGTGAGCAGGAATGTCTGGAGAAATCGAATTTTCCTAATACACAAAGAGAGATGAGAAATTTCTGATAAGTCCTAATGTTAAGTACGATGGGGTTCTGGTTACCTTTAATGGAATTCTCATTATGGTTCAAAAGGTATCGGAGGTAAACTGAACCGTTTTTCTCTGTTCATCTTTGTCGTTTGTGTCAAGAAAATGATGGCCGCCCCTGTAAAAAGTTGAAATAATGACGCTTCGGGGAGAATTTTTTCACCGCAGAAGTTTCAAAGTAATTTGATATGACACACCCTCAGGGTTTTAGATATTAGTGAAACATTTTCAGATACTTATATCGACGGGTCTTTATATTTCAGCTGTGGAAGGAAACCTCCGAGAGTGAATTGAATTACTCTGGCACGAGAACGGCTATTGTGAAAAGTAGCAACAGACACAGTATTAAATTTCAAAATGCACACGTCGGAGATTCAATACATACATCCCTTCATTCTAAGGAATTTTTGCACCAGTTCTGGTTTCTGGTATTATGTCTTCTAAGTTTTGAAGTCAAAGTTATCTTCATGAATAGATTTTTCTGTCTTTGGAGCTCATGTACTTCCTACACGCATAGTACCAGCTAAATTATCCTCCATACAAAAATGTTAAATTTTGTTTAAGTAATAACGATCATTCTGTGTTTATTTGTCAGAGTGCTCAGATTACATGATTGCATCGATTTTGTAATATCTGAGGGAATCGATAAGGTGCACATAGTGCACAATATAAGGCAATTAATGAGCACATCCATCCATCAATCACATCAATCACACATGTACTAGTATGTATGAATGCTTTCTCGAATGAACACGATAATTGTAACAGGCAAACAGAGTTCGAATGGTGAGGCCCATGGTGAGGCCTAATGGTTTTGTATGAACGTGGCCTCATTGCAACTGTCAAAACCGTATCTCTGTAGAGGTTTCTTTTTTAATTTGTTTAAACTGGTGCATGACCTCACAGCAGATGACAACGTTTTTCCCACCAATTTTAACCGTAAGTTCGCATAATATGCTTCATGCGTCCGCTGACGACTAAAATTTTCGAATCTACTTTGATAATTAACTTTGCGCTTGCTAACAATTCCAGAAAAGAAATAATCTTAAAACTCATTTCGGCATACGGAATAAAGTTACCAGCGCAATTTTCACATTGGTCCTGCGCTATCCCTTTGTGTTGAATTCATTGCTACTTCAATGAGTTTATGCTTGCTAGCAGTAACAATTAATGGGACAAGTACAGTAAACGCTGAAACATTTCTCTAAATAACCAGCTTCACTTTGATCCTTGTTCATACGGTACGAATACTAGATTTAGTATTTGCAATTGCAAACCAAAAAAAGTAAGCCACACGTTTTGTCTAGACCTCGATTTTAAATCTTTTATAGAGAGAGACATCAAATATGAAAAAACATCGACACGGATGACTGAGTAGTTTTTCACCTGGATTTCCGTTCATATGGTATAGAGCGAAGCTTTTCGCTTGATTACCGGCAGTGGGCTTACATGTGGTGAGATTTTGTATTTGTGCAGGCTAGTGAATCAAAAATGCTCTATTGACAACTAAAAAAATTCAAGGCAAACAATACACACCGATATAGTACATCGTATTCATATCACAATTTCACAATGATTTTATTGCCCCGTTTCAAGTAATTGACGGTTTACAGAGTACAATAGAATAATAGTGGTGTGGACACGAATGGATTCGACTGTGGATGAACGGAGTAATAAAAAAATTCAAAATATCATCAGGATAACGTTGAGAAAATGTCTGTCTGTTTGTATGTATGTTTATTTATTTGTGACGCTGTCCAGCCAAAACCGGTACTGCCAGACCGAAGAAATAAATAAAAAAATAAAAATAAACAATTTTGACATGGGCGGTTCAGGTATACCTCAGAGGTGCTGTTTGAAGTTGTTGAAAAAAAATTCAAAATTGTGGTCACCAAAAATTAAACGATCTAACCCATAAGGGCACGAGGTTTCAATCTCGAGTTGTACGATTGGACTGGGGTTATTGGCCCAAACAATGTTATAGATTTGGACACTGGATTGGTTGATATGGTGAAAGATATCCCCACCACAGGGTATTTCATGGATTAGCTGTTATATTGCTACATAATGTTACATGTTAGTTGGCATCCAGGGGTAGCCTAGCAACCAAATATAATTGGACTTAGATACGCCACTAAATGATTATGGAGTGAATTGGGAATGTAGGAAAATTGACATCTTTGGGTTGCATATCAACCTAGATTGTTTTCTTTTGGATTAATACTTATATTCATTCGCCCGTCCGAACGGACGGGCTTTATTGCTAGTACTAAATAAACCTATTGTAATCAAACCAAAGTTGTCCATATCATATTGTAGTTTGCAGCCTGCTACATATCTTTTCCAATTAATGGCATGTATTGTTAATTGCTGTAAAATATGTACGTCTATTGGTGTATTGTTGGATGCTACTGCTCAACAACCCATGAACTGATTGTTCTGCAATTCACAATAACACTATAACGACTGGATGAGCTCCCGTTGTTGTCGGTCATGGTTGTTTGGGTTTGTGATATTTCCTTGGGTCAGGCGTGTTCTTCCGTTCTGTTCAATTCGTTGATTTATCGGGAACCACTTAATGAGTCGGAAATGGAGGCTAATGCAAATGTAAAGGGTCTTAAATAGAGGGTCAACCGAACGGATGTTCTTCTTTCGTCCCTTTGCTTTGAGTGCTTCAAACTCCGGAGAAAGTTTGAGACGGTCACGCAGTCTGGTTCGTCCTAAAAGCCTTCCCTTCCGAAAACTTTTTCACTGATGGCAAAAAAACACGCAAGGAAATTATCATCCGGTCAATTATCTTCTTCGCAATTGTTCGTATCTCCATGAAATTCAATCCAGGCTTTAGTTTCTGACCTAGTCCTGAAAGAAGTAAAAAGAAATCGTTTATATCATTAAATTTTTCATTCCCTACTCCTTGCGATAGCTTTAATAAAGTTGAGGTTCAATTTTTCAATTCACTAGCATTACATTATTTTGAATATTTGCTCATTACGTCATGCATCTAAATCACATCTACGCTTGGGGTGCGATGAACAAAAACTCAAAAGCACTTCTAATTATCCACAATTAATCAGCTTGGACACACAGAAGAATTGCCTTCCCATTTCTCCTTCTTTTTACTCGAATTCTACTTCCATTCTACACGTTTCTAATCGGATAATTAGCACTCACAATATGCAATTAGATGAGTTCAGCCAACAATTATTCCGGGCAACCGTTCACATCTTATCACTTCAAGTTCTCAGACATTAACTTTACGACACTTCTGTAATTCAGTCATTGCAGGATGAGCATTAAAGCCTAGTTAAAAGACCTATCCACACCATGCATCTGTCTTCCCTTGCGTTTGATTGTCACTGATCAACTCATTCTATCCGAAATAAAATTCTCACAGATAAAATGGTATTGTTCAATAGCCCTAAAAATGTCTGTCCATCCAGCCTTTCCAGACTGATGAGCTAACTAAACCGTATGGACATTTTCTATGTAACGCATATTTTGGATGAGACATCCTTTCGCATGCATGAATGATTTTGTTCCGGAAAAGGACATGACATCTCTCATTCGTCTTATTATTATATTACGACAGAAATATATATACGAGCAAAGAATTTTTAGAGAGTAGATTGAAGGTGATCTTGAAGAGTTTCTTGGGAGGGCTTGTCCATTCCCAAGAGTTACACACCTGTCATCCTTTCATATCACTACCGCCAGGTTGGACACTCGACGAGACCGCAAGGATATCAGAACTGACGAAGGAACTGATGATGAGAGCATTTTTAAATCCGTCTATGATGTGATGCGAGAAGAACAAATTTGTTCGACCGGAATCTTTTTTTCCCTACTAAAGTATTAATGTCCTGATAAATCTGTCCACCGAAGATGCTTCCAGGTAGACAAAACAAGACAAGACATTTTCCCCTTGTTTTTTTTACCCAAGAAAGGTAACTTAATACGGGACTAATCACTCCACCTCACACGATGGAATTGCATCGTAATGGTTAGATCACGTGGCCTGGTTCTCACAGCCTACATATCATATATCATGATCTTTCGTCTATCATATTATGCGTGCATACTTTAGTTCACATGCGTTCTTACTTCTTTTCTTAATCAATGCAGATTGACATTCATGACTTGAGAATTCTTAAAGAAATACACACATAAAATAACGAAGACAAATTAATAATCGGAAATGATAGAGAACACATCAAGCGTCGTACACAACGCGATTTTTTCAAAGAAGCTGTATCTGTACTATTCATGCAATGGAGGCTGATAGCGTACTTTCACACTTTTTATAAGACGTATTAATACGAATGTTAGTCTCAAGAAAATGAAAAAAGAAAGACGAATGACTTGTGGGTGATGGTGCGAGTTTTTAATGTAAGAAAGGATATAATGCGTACTATAATCACGACTCAATTATTCTCTAAATCTCACTCACTACTGTTCTTCTACTTCTACAAAACTTGATATGACTTGACATGGTATAAATAGAACAAAAAGTATTAGTAGGGCATGAACGTACTTAGTTAACAAGATGGTGATGATGGTGACGATGATGATGAAGATGACGCCAAATATAATCAAAGGAGTACTCGTAGTTGTACACGTCCGATGTTTCTTGTCTTCATAACGTTGATCTTACAACAAAAGGGAGTGTCTTATTCATTACAGTGTTCTTTGTAAAGGTGCTATTGCTGGTGAGAGCCTTCTTTTATGTCCTAGTAGATAGTACTTGTTAGTGGTAGTACTCCAATGCCTTTTCTTTTCATTGATTTCTGAAGAAAACCCTTTCTATGTATGTTCGGATTGTACCGACGTCTCAGTATTCAGTATTTGAGTATTCAACGCAATTCAATGATTCAAAGGTGCGACAAGAGAATGATATTATTTTACATGTATTGGGCACCCACTTTTCAAGATACGAAGTTAATCAGTAGATGAAAGGAAATTGTGAAAAGACAAGGACTCTAATGAGAAGTTTTTACAAGGTGGACTGACACAAGTTGTAGTGTGTAAACTGAGGTGGTATTCTTATTCTCTTCACACCGGGATAAAAATAGGATAACTTTTTGAAAAGAATAATGAGGGACGTATACAGAGATGGTACGGCGGGAAAGTTGGAATGTGAGGTGGTTGTACTGGTTGTACTAGTATTTTGGTGATATCGTAAGAGTAAGAGCCTTGCTCGGGCTGTGTGAGTCGGGAGGAGATTGGAGGAATGGACCAAATGTGAGAGAAGGATGCTGGAAGGGAGTGAGGTTCTGGATTGAGGCGGAAGTAATGAGATCCAGCCCTCCACGTCAACGGAGCTCCGCCTGACTCCCACGGCTTGAGGAATCCGCTCCGGAGGCAGCCATCCCTTCAACATCCCCGCGATTCCCCACCACTTCCTCACAACTACAAATACCTCCATCAATTTCAGGCCGATCCCACGTCTCACACCACTTTCCCCTCAAACACTTTCTCCACGCACTTCCACGCACGCACACACGCATTAATCCAACAAATTTCTCTCAACAACGCCACTGTATGACCACCCAAACATAAGATGACCCCGGGAGACCCAGTCTGACCGCTATAAGGTTACTCCTTCAAAAACCAGTATGACCCCCGGAAACTCAGTCTGACCACTAGAATATTACTCCTAGGAAGTCGGTATGACTTAAGCAAGATGACCCCTGGAACTTCAGTCTGACCTCTAGAAGATTACTCCTAGGAACCCAGTATGGCTTTAGCAAGATGACCCCTGGAAACCCAGTCCGATCTCTAAAAAATTATCCATAAAAAGCCTGTATTATTTAGACGAGATGACCCGGGAAAGTCCGTACGACCCGCGGAGATGATAGCCTGAGAAACCCATTGTGACCTCTACGGTCTAGAGTATGACCAGTATGACCTATCGAAACTTGACCTCTGGAAATTTAGTATTACCCAAGTAATATGACGACCCTAACTTAAAATGTTTTATAATATGACATAGTTGACCTCTACAAAATAAACCCACTTGAAACAAAATGAGATGACACCTAGAAAGTCAGACCTTTACAATACCAGAGAACCAAACTTAACCAGTGTTGACCGTGGACACCTAGTAAAACTCATTCATGTGACCCCATATGAACAAAATCAGCAGTTAACGCAACTTGACCTCTAAATTTGAGGCAAATTACAGGAAAACCTGATTATTATTGTATCACCACTGAGCGGAGGAATGATTAATCAGGCTGTTCATGAGATGGCCTCCGTGGGAGTCCCATACATTTTACGTTAGGGTGGAGGCTTTAGTATTGGTTTCTCGAAACGTGAACAAATAAAAGCGACAATAGGTTACGTTATACTGGGAATACGTACCACAGATATAATGTACTGTTTTTATAATAACAAAATAAGTCGGAATTCCATTGGGGAAAATTTCCATCGCTAGCTAGTTAAAGCATAAAGTTACATCGTAATCTCTCGACATAACAGATTGATTTTATAGCCTAGTGGTGGTGATATAATATAAGGAGAGTTTCATCTGACTAGGTTTATTAACTTTACACTAACTACGGTTAGCTCGTTCTGACATTTAATTCCAGGAATTTGCTGTAGGAACGAATAAGACGACAGCTTCCACTGGGAGAAAGTCCGGAGAAAGGACAGAACTTTCTCTACACTTAACGGAAGTCCAACCCATGCGTTTCCTTTGCATTGAGAATGAAGGAGGAAAGTACAACGTGGAACTGGAACTGGAACGAGGTTCAAGTTTGGAAAAGACTTAAGATTCGTACAATAGTTTACATCCACATTCGGGTATGTAATGCTATGTGTATGTTATGTATGTTTAAAGGATGGTGGTTGACAGGAAAGGCTCAGTTGATTAAAAGTCCATGATTTAAATGAAATTCGGTGGAAAATGAGATGAGCCGAGTTGAGTTGAGGTTGAGTCAAGCACAGTTGGAATCATGGGAGTGGAATGGAGTGTAAGGCGCGGAACCGTGAAATACCTGCTGGTAGTGCTTACCAGGCGAAAGAGGTTTCACTATGTTTGCCTGAGATAACTGGATTGTTGGAGAGTGATGGGTTGAGATGAGATGAGATAAGGATCTGGACGCATAAGATGAGGTGGACGGTTGACACGGTGGAGTGGACTGAGGCCAAGGTTTATCGTGTTTGGGTCTGAAGATTAAGGAGTATATGGTGAAAAACTGGTTTTGCGGTGGTTTCTGGGCTGATGATGGTGCTGATGATGGAGGTGAGGATTGTCGTTTGCTAAGACTTGGTAGGAACGTCTAGACGAGTTTCTGGCTTGGAACGGTTGGAGGCTGGTTGAGTGGAGGGAGGGTCCTGGGTTCGCACACTCAGACATCGCAGTCGCCCCCCACCACCTCGAAGTCGACAAGATTGTTGAGCCAATGCGCTTCAAGCCTGAGTGGCTTTGGGGCCCCGAAAAAGCCGAATATCCTTGCCCGACTGCCTCTTCCACTTCCCTGACTCCTTCGAAACTGCTTGCAAGGTGATAGCGAGTGTAAAATATACGGATGAGTGTTAGGAGAAAACTATTCAGTGCACACAGTGCCGTGAAACCGACCATAAATATTTGCATCGACAATTTTTTCTTCCTCAAACTTCCTTCCACTCCGTGTCCTTTGCTCCCCTGTCCCAATTTTTCATTTTTCTTCAAAACGTTTCGAACGTCCGACAGAAAAGCAAAATAATACACGGGGTTTTTCCTCCAGTCCGACGGACAGTAGATACGATACAACTCAACAACTCTGTCCATGGAGAAAGTAAGTGTTTCCATCCGAGTAGCCATGGATTAACCTTGACTTGGACTTATTCAACTTTCACTTTCCTACAATTTTTGATTCCCCAGCCAAAACTGAAATATATTTATTTTGGGTGGGTGGGTCTTTTTGGAAAAGTGTTCAGTGGAGTGGAGACAAGTCGTTTGGCATAGTGGTTTTTGGGTTGGTTTCAAGTCAGTGAAGAAGTGTGTCTTGTCTTGTGTGGAGGAACTAGTGAGTTGTGAAATTTGTGGTAAAAAGACGGAATGCTGTTTAGTGAAGTGAAGTGGTGGTAGTAGTTCTTGTGTCTAGTCTTAGGACTAGTCTCTGGCTCTAGAAAATATCCACTACGAGTACTAGCCAGAGTGAAAAATTATCATCCGAGGTAAGATTTTATCTGGGCATTTCACGCTTCATGATGCATGTAGAGTGCCATGAAATCACGTTAACATAATGAGTCCTTCAAGAATATGAACCAATCTCAATGCTTTATGAACCGTAGGTCTTATTGTGTTTCCCTTTCCAGCCCCGGACCTCACTTAATAACACAATGCGTGAACTCAGGATTTTCTTCTCTAGTCTTTTTATAGACTTTTCCCACGTGTGCACCAACTTTTCTCTCAGGTGTGGACTCAATTAAACAACCACACTGTGGATGACATTGTCAATGAAATCGAAAGATACACGTCCTTAATCCTTACGAAAAGTTGAAACTGCAAACATGATTTTAACAAACATTTCACAATATTGCCAGGATCTGCCCTATCGGTTTAGCAAACTTAACCAGCTAGAATGCGGCGTTTTCATCGTGAGTTTCTGAGAGAAAAAGACTGAAACAAAACTTTGCGCTAACGAACTGCCTAAAATACATAGCGTTCAAAATTTTGTGCACGCGGATGTAATTGTCTCTCAGGTTCAGGCTAAACAACCAGTGTAAGTCGGTTCAAAATGTTGTCAATGAAATCAAATATCACGTTTCCTGATATTTTGGACGAGTTGAGACAGTGATCAGGGTTTTAATAAAACTTTCAACAATTATTCGGTTCAGCTAGTGTTGTTTTCTAGGAAATCTTTACCAACACAAATAATTCACTGAACTCAACTGTTTGTTGTTGTGATTGTTTATAAAAACTTCGGAATACAAAATATATTCTAGCAAACGCGAAAAAAATAATAAACAATTTTAGTAACTTTTGACGTCGGTTTCACCTTATTTGTCAAGTTTACATATAGATAAACAGCTTCGATAGAATAAGTTTCGGAAATTTCAGTTTGATGGAAGTGTCGTTGAACTTGATCTAAATGCAATATGAAATCAAGGTTACGTGAATTGTTGGAAGCGTTCGCATATCGAAGGGCTTAAGAATAACAATCAAAACTTCTTGACAGGTTGCATCAACTTTTTTGTCTGATATTTGCTAGTCTCTTCGTGCTTACTTTGTGAACTTTAATATGAAAGCATGATTTGTAAATTGTTACTACGAAAAGTCAGGCAGCACTAAATCTGGTTCCAAATAAAAGCGTATGCATAGCCAAAATAACGTGAAAGTTTTTACACAATTCAATTCCATTTTATTGTACATCGAAACTCCATCGTGTTGTTGGCCAAGGATCGACCCTGAAAGATTGCAGTGATGAAAGTTTTTACACTAGTGCCACAAATTTTTCAGTCCGCACGCTAATAAAAACTTCAGTCAAGTGGAAATTCAATTAACTGTAGATATAATCTACGCAGTAGAGATGCTGGCTGCATGAGATTTATATATTATTTTAGTGTGAAAAATATGCCTCGTATTGTGTGAGCCAGGGCTTGATGACTGAAATGAATAAATACCAACATAAATAGTGTTTAGACAGTTTCTTAATAATAGGAAGTGATGATGTACTAAAATGAAGTAGAAATAGTAAACATTAACATTAAAAGCAAGTCTGCTTTTCATTGAGAAGCAAAACTTTCTCCCTTGGCAAGAATATAATTTTTCAATGAGAATATTTTAATATTTTACTGCAGAGTTATTATTTTTATCATACTTAAGAGAAAACGTAAAAACAAGTTATGCGTATTTCATAGTTTACCCCGTTAATCAGTCCGAAGAATTCCGAGAACATCGTAGTTGAGCTTCAAAAGGATAAACTTTTATATGAATGGAGCACTTACTCGTAATCATCCAGTCTATAAATAGCACTTTCACCTTGATCGGGTTGACTCGTTCGGTGCGATACAAGATTGGTAGAATCGAAAGCACTTTAGGTTAATCATATATGGGTTAGTCTTAGCAATTTAGTTTCAATGAAAACGTAACCTTAATTCTAAAATAACTTGTGGCGGTAAACAGAACCATAGTTTCAGTTGACGACTGGATTTATCTAGTGTATTTTTAAAGATATAAAAGCTTGTAGGTTTTTTTAAAAGGCGCATATACTAATAAGCTTCACTTATTAGTAATCATACAGAATTATTTCAATTTCACTTTTTTTCCCTTCAGATTTGTATATAAAAACACAAGCGTTATTCTTAATGTAACTTTCATTATTGAGCTCATACATTAATATTTCCAAAAATCTGGCCGCTTTAGTAATTTGTTTTAGCTAAACCATTTTAAAACACAATATATAGACTTATTGTATAATAGTTAGTAAAAGTGGAGTATGAGTATTTTCGTAAGTAAACGAATTCAAAATAAAAATAAGAGCACCCTACTTGATACAGATTCCGTAAACAGTATTTAACCTTACAATGACGTGCACAGATTATCCCGAGACCCTTGGAGTACAGGATTAGCTGAAACGCTGAAAGTGGCTTGCTGCCATTGAAATATAAAGGGATTGTATTCCCTATTCTTTATGTAAGCATGTTTCATTTGTACCTTAAAAAAGGCACTTCAGAGAAAATGTTCTCGCGTTGTCTCAGAACCATTGTTAGAAATCTTGTAGACTGACTTGCAGATGTTGAACATTTTGGCAGGAATTCTATACTCTCTCTATTTTCTACGCGTATTCAATGTTGCACACTTTTCGTTGTAGTCTAGCAGATCGATACTTTCTGACTTGAAATGAAGAAAAATTCATTTTTAAATTGTGCCTATTCTTATAAAAATGATCAACAGAGTTCTACAAAATAATCCGATTCTACAATTCCGTTCTGGACGTAATAAAAGCCAAACGCTGATTTATATCTCTTATCCCTTTTTTAATTAGATGCCAATTTCGTGCATTGAAATTCATCTTTTACTGTACAACAGTAAAATTTCCGTTGTACAAGTACTACTGCATTTTATTTACATAAGTAATTTGTAAATGTAATAAAGAAGTAATGAGCTGCAAAGTGCGTTAGAAGACAGGCTAAGCTCAAAAAGTAATCATTCGAATTACAAATTCCTCGAAAAGATGAATGAGTGAATAATAAATTCCAAAGTCACTCAATAACCTCTTGATCAAAACACTGAAATGAAGACCCATAAAGATATTCTTCATTTTCCAATCATTTAATGATTCACTATTTGAGCTGTCAAGTTAGCGTAGCAATTGTGAAGTGTATGACTTTCCGGATTCCAAAAAAGTATGAATGAGCCCATTGCATAAGGAAACCCCCGAATTTATGTAACATATTTCATCGTTTTGCTACAATTGTGATTTGTGTTTGGGTTCGGTTTTGATAAATGGCGGGGACGGAAGAAAACTTGTTAGGAGTAGTCAGTAGTCGGTCGGTCACATTTTTCATTGATGATGGGTCGGTTGGTTTGGTACAGTCAGTGTGGTATTCGCGTCCACCAAAACAGAATTTGTATTTAGAAAGATGAGGGTAAATATCCCCAGGAGGGGCACTGTGTTCTGTGGTGGTATTTCACAATTCACAAAGTCTTTGTCCATGAATGGAGACTCCCCGCCGCCTTACACGAAAGATCATATAAATCAGCAGAGTTGTATCACTCTTGGAGGACCCTTCGTAATGATGCTCCCCTTTATCAACACACTTCATTCTAACAGCACCCTGTGGATCTGTAACTTTAGGCCTGTATGGACAGTTGTCCCAATAATACTAAGGTCACTCATCCCGCTGCCGTATTCTTTAGCCTGCAGTTGTCCAATTCTTGAGATGTCCAATACATAGACGAGGTGTCCATCCGGTGTTAGGGTTGTGCTCTTAACATAAATGCATATCATCTTTGAGTTAGTTAAATGTACACAATTTTGTCATGGATGTGTCACAGGCAGAAAGGCAGAGAGCCCTACACACAAATTTATAAATAGGAATTCAAATTCATAGTCCGAATTTTTGGAACACAGACGAATCCCAATTCCGAAGTGGTTCAAAATGCTCAGGCAAATCAAACGGATTCGATCCAATGCTCATAACTTATATTCTGCCTACCGTCTTGGAAAGAGAGTTCGAAGGATATTTTACATTCCAAAAATTCTGTATTTTTTTGGGGGGTTCCAAAAAGCACGAGTCCCAAGAGTTTCACGGAAAGTTTAATATTTAAAACTCATTCTGCGAAAAACAAATTTTTATGTTTATTCCTCTGTTGACCGCTACCTCTAGCTTGATCTAATTGATCGTCTGCCTCTTGCCTGGAACATTGGCTAGTCGTAGTGAGGAAAATCAACAGCCAGTGTATTCCTAAAAAAGCCCCTTCATGACGATGACAGGGCCCGAGTCAGCAGTCAAACTAATCAGTTTACATTCTGCGCCTCGTGTGTACCAAAGCATCATATTTGCATTCGTATTATAAATTGCCCTGAAATGAACTCACGGTTAGGAAACTGGGAACACGTGGCATGAATTTAGAAAAGAAATGACATAGGAATTGATGGAAGTGATGATAGCCTGATTATGCTCTGTTATTGTTGCTTTTCGTCGAGTCATTTTTGTATCTTGTAATATGAGTGGAGGGTTATTATAACAACTCCAAACCATGATTTTGACAAGACGTAGATCAATATAGCAGCCTAATTCCCATCCATCGTGTTTAGCCTCATTTTCATTGTCATCAATATTGTCAATTTGAAAATGAGATTATTGCGTAGAGACAAAGAGCCACCTGGAGTGTGGAAGAAAATTCGTGATGTTCGTACCATGCACGCAGAAGCCAGGTTAAATTATATTATGACAAATTCTTTACGTTTCTAAATAAAAATTACACAACAACTACCACCGGGATTACGTAAAGTCTAACTTGTACATTCCGAGTATTTTGAATGGTGGAAATTATACATATTAATTATTTTTGAGAATTTGTAATATTTTATTGAATATGTAAGTTCATGCCGTCTCTATTTGTCTGTTTCTCACAGATTGTTTTCAATCGAGCCTTCGCCGTGGCTCATTGCAAGATTCAGCACTCGTTGGGTGCCGTTCCCGAGATGCCACACAAAGGTCAGTTTGTGGAATGTTCGTAACAAATACTTTTTATTTTTTCTAATTAAGTCTTAGTTGTACATTTTACATTTAAATTGTCTGACTGTGTGAATGGTTAATACAACGTCGTTAAATTACAAAGATTCGCAGCATTACTAAAATTTGAGTGCACCTCAGGTGTGCTTAACGTCTTTTTATGTTCATAGTTCAGAACTTAGATAGATCTGTCATACTTTTCCGGCACTGAACTCAATAGAGAGATTTCAGACGGAAATATTTTAAAGATTTTTTGTCAGAACTCTTAGCCAATAAATGACAGAAAATAAGAACATTATTCAAGTGCAGTTCCTATCTGTATATCCTAAATTTGACAGCGTTGGTGGAAGTAGCCGCTAGGGTATGGACAATTCATTAATAGTTTTCAGAAAAGTCACACCTGTGTAATTATAGTGACGACTCATTTTTCATATCACCTAAGAGAAATTGAAAATAGTTAAGTATCAACCACTGACAGAGAAGGTTTGAATGCGGGTGGTTCCAGTTTTAATGATGCGACTACGACTGCCTAAGGCCAGACTAGAAAACTTGAATTCAAGGTTCCTGATTCATAATCCTACAAGCACTTAAACGCGTAATGCCGTGCTCGCCATAGCCGCCTCGCCACTATAAACACAAACTGGAACTTGATACTCTCGAACCCAAAGGGTTGTCTTAACACAGCTCACAATAGAAAGTAGGAGAAACAAATTTTAAATTAAAACCTTTCCCATTCAACTCTACTCTCTAAGCTCAGATCTTTAAGGGAGGGCTTATCACACCGACAACAAATTCAACCCTTCCGTAACGTGTTCTGTTGTACCCAAAAACTGATTCTTAAACACTTTTTCATGGTTCAAATATTCATATCTAAATACATACTTCCAATCTTCCTAATTGTTTGTTATTTCATTTTCAAAATTAACGATTTTATTAATGTCTAATGGTTTTTAGGGGCAGAGGTTCCTAAATCTCACACGTAGAACAGCGGTTGTAATAGTCATATTGCGTTCATTTACTTGTCCCATGATGGTACGGTGTAAGGAGTTTTAGCGCAGATTAAAATTGAATTTTAAGCAAGATGGAGAGATACTCGAAAAATATTACTTCATAGGATAACTCATCGAATGCAAGGCTTTAGCAGGACCTAATTTCGATGCAGGTTGGTTGGAACGCCATGTAATAGATTTTGTGAGCAAAAAGTAGACCGAAATGTCCAATTTGGATATACGCAATGATAAATGCTAAAATTATAGCCCCATGATGTATTGGATAGGATATTTAAATATATAACAAAACCATTATCACAAGACGCGAGTATGAGTGAAAGCAGGTGGAGAAAGTTCTCCATTCATTTTTCACTGAAGGAATTGTATATGATTTTACGCAAAGACGGTTGACTAAGTTTGTGGTGAAGGATAATTCCGGGAATCACATGGGTGGTTAAATCGTAGGACGTTTACCCTTTAAATACGGGTCGTCTAGTCTATTAGAGTAGAGGTCACTCATTGAAGTGTGTCTGAGACTATATAGGACTACAGTGGACTGGGACATGCACGTAGTTTATTTAGACACCTAACGAGTCGTGAAGGACGAAGCAGTGTAGTGTGTAGCGTCACATTCGTCTGCATTAAGTTCAATGTATCGTATGTTCGATACGATATACGATACAACAGTACTTCTTCTTCAGTGACACACACAGACAATCGGTCTTTGGTTTTAGGTCTGCTCTGGTTTAGTCTAGTATGGGCGTGTAAGGTTGTTTGATTCCATTTCGGTTCATGTAACCGAAAGACTACGTGAAATCAACAAATTACTAAACTACTAGCTACGTCTCCATTACCATTCTTCCACTCAACTATGACTATATGTATAATCTTAAAATAAACAGATGCATACAAAAACAGAACATGATCTACCGTTATATTTAGAAAGACGGATGTCGACAGATTGAAGGATTGGGATTGTATCTTGTATACTTATAAATTCGGTTATTTTTAGTAGATTGAATGAATGACTGGAGGAGTGGTTGAAGCCAAGGTGACCAACCGTATACCTTTCAGGTGGACAGTACACCTTTCATGCTCCGAAATGTTGGAAAATTTCTCTTCTGATATCCCCCTTCATAAGTTTTTGTCAAAAATATCGATTCTAGTCCCTGTTTTTTTGAAATTCTGTCCACCTCGGAAATGGATAAATAATGGTCACCTTGGATGAAGCGTGCCTGATGATGGTTTATCCTCATCTATATAGTCGTTCGTGACCAGATCACTGGAAGATGTAATGAACTCTGTGTAGGGCACAGCGGAATCAATCAGCTGGGTGGTGTCTACGTGAACGGCAGACCATTGCCTGACTCAACGAGACAAAAAATCGTAGAGCTGGCCCATTCGGGTGCTAGACCTTGTGACATCTCAAGGATCCTCCAAGTATCCAATGGTTGTGTCTCCAAAATTTTGGGAAGGTAAATTAACATGATTTAACAAGTTTTTAATCTGTCTCTGTTTGTTTACTGGGTTCATCGGTTGAGCTTTGCTTGCTTTTCCTTCCTTTTTGAAATTAATCTCCGGCTCATTTACTTAGGATTTCTCTACATGTGTATAGCCAGTCACTACCTTCTTTGTGCAAATTAGTGAGGAAGGGTTGATCAATTTACAAATTAGATGAATGTTTGACTTGGTTTCTCTTTCAGGTATTATGAGACGGGTTCTATCAAACCTAGAGCAATTGGTGGGAGTAAGCCCAGAGTCGCCACGGGTCCAGTTGTCAACAAAATAGCCGACTACAAACGGGAATGTCCATCAATATTTGCTTGGGAAATCCGGGACCGGCTTCTGTCCGAAGGAGTGTGTACCAATGATAACATTCCAAGTGTGAGTGTGAGCATTTATTTTTTGTGATTTTCTAAATCTAGCTGATTCTAGCACTCTTTTAGAAATTAAACAAATGTTAGAAAGCCTGCTCGATAGCTCGAGAAGTCCCTACAAGAGTCACACTCATTACATTAATCGGTTGTGACAAGATTGGCGGAATTTTCGAAAAACTTAACAAAATTATGTCGTCAGATCGTCTGCGCGATCAACCCAATACACTCCTTAGGACCTTCCACGATAAAGGAAAAGGTATTTCGGCATTGGATATGCATCCCGTGGGGTCGACCTGAATTTTCAGTATATTGCGATATAAGAGATCCCTAACAACTTTTGTACCATCAGATGACCTAGGTCAAAGCCTAACCCATGTTGACAACAAATTCTTGACCGTAATAAAAAACTCGGAAGTTCGAGAAGCCCTTACAACACTGAATTATAAGTCGCTGTGTAAACTTTGGCGGAATTTTCAAATATATTTTGTATATTTATAAATATGGAGTACGGACACGGACTGCCGAGCAGGATAAGGTCCGGCAGAAGTTTGATGGGTAGGAAGGGAATTCCGGCGCCACGCTAATACCCATACCCATAGAAGGGATTCTTGTAAATGTACTCTGTGGATTAGACAGTGCTCTGGAATATAGTCCTTATTCCTTAATGAAGGCATATGTGTGTACACAAGTAAGTCGGATCCTTTTGGATTTAGTTTTGCTTCTGCCTTATGGGGTGGCTTGTGTGGTCACTCTGTGTTTTGGAGATTGATTCCCAAAAGGCTAAGTAGGGTTCACCGGGTTGAATGGAAGTAAAAGTATCGGACGTGGAATAACATTGGATTGCGTGGGCTTGGGATGTATAGGAGTTCCTTCATTGGTTCGATCCGGTCCAAGATGAGGGCAAAGAGGAACGGATTATATTTTTGATGTAAAAAGTTAGCTATGTATAGCTTAAGTAAGTAAGGGCTTAGAAAGGGCGGATTGACATGGCGGCACGGCGTTAGAGCGGTACAGATGAAATGGGTTTTGGTTTCTTTTTCGGTAGATTTAGATGGAAGATTGTAGAAGTAGTCGTCGTATGGTTAACGTGGGTTCTTTTTCCAAGCCCGTCAAGTCGATCAAATCATTCGGGCGGAAATTTCTCTCCGACTTTACTAATGCAAGGAATGGAAGCAGCCGCTAGCAGTCTTCAACCTGAACCAACTTTTACTCTTACTTAAGTCTTCATCTGTTTCCTTAGACTTTATTCCCCACCAATCCTTCCGTCCTCATTTTCTCCACCTCTAATCCAAAATCCAAAAACCTCATCCCATCTGAATCTCAATGACTCTGTATTTAATTAATACATTATACGCCCAACAGCTTTGACTTTTGTCATTGTGAGTGGTGACAAAAATAATAATAGAGAAGATTATTCCCAAAATTAATGAACTCTCCTACTCCCTAAGTTTTTAACCAACGGATTACATCTCTTTTTCTTTGGCGTGAGTCTAGTCTCTAGTCCCTTTATTGTCATATTCTTTTAAAAAAACCAAAGGTTTTCGGTAAAGGCGCTGCTGGGACTGCGACTGCTATGGAATGGGTATATAATGTGAAGTTATAAATATAAATGAATGATGTGCATGTATTCAATAGTCGGGATAATGAAACTGGTACCGTCGGATGAATCGATGAATCTACTGTACAACAGGTTTTTTTTAAAGAGCCTTCAAGGACTAATCGTAAGGATGAAGAGTGAATGAGGATTATTGTGGTTGTCATGATTCAAGTGCGTGTATTCTAGTACGATGATTTTGTTCAGTTCTCGTTCGGATAGAAGAAAACCCAACCATGCATGATCAAAATTCATTGCAGCATGAAAATTTCTTGAGAATGGAGAATTTGTTGCGGCATTTTTGGAATGGGACATGATGAGGTTGTAGAAATGAGTTTTGTGGTGTTGAGAAGACGATTATGATTGTCCATGACTATGTCGTATGTTGTGTGGGTTGGCTAACCCATTGGCCGATGTAATTCGCAGATCACGGATTCTGCTGCTGTGGGATATCCCTTCATTCGGGACACTATATTTGTATGTGTGTTTGAACGGTCGACCATAGGCCATTCAGAAGATATCCATCCATGGGAAGAAGGAAGCATTACTCGCGATTACTCAGCACGATTTTTTTTTAGAATTGGGATCATGGAGAACAGTGGAGTATCATTAGGAGTTCCTTTTCTTTCTTTTTTATTGCAATCCAACTCTCCTAGACAGTTAGTTAAGTTATGTACTCTCGGATGAGCCCAGTCGTGGATTTGCTGAAAGGGGTAAAAATCCTGTATTCTTCCCGTGAACATATATTGTGCATGGGAAATCGCGCTTAGTGTACCTTACACATATATACTGATCTAACTCTTCTAAATTCTAGATAGAAAATTGCTTTTGCTAACAGCAACAGAACATGAGATATATGTGGATGTGTGTGTGTGTGTGTGAGGTGCGGTAGAGACATCCCATCACGTTCATAGAATAGAAAACCGGGATGGATATCCCTTCTGCAGGAGGCATTAAAGAATTCTTACACGCCAATGAACACAAATAATATCGACATAATCACATCTAAACCCAGGCCATGCAGTGCTGCACTACGACTGTACATCTCTCTACCCGGGCTGATAACTCTCCAGACAGACTGTTCCAGAGAGACCTCATTCCGCCCGGCCCTAGTCAGAATTTATCCCGAAAAGAAAGTGCATGAGGATGAGGGTTCTAATGGAGCTTTCCAAATAACAGTCAGGGTCTCAACTTCACTTGGAAATCCTTCAATTTGTTTCCCAATTCCGATTCCGGATGTTGTAATTCCGTTAAGGAAGAATTCAGATTCAATATCGTAATTCTTAAGTAACCATGAACAGGCACAACGGATGAACAAAAATTGTACATTATGCCAACACAGAAAAGTCTCGTTATAACGGGCCACGGATACAACATACTCTCGTTATAACAGACAATGTCTGAATGATGTGAAGACCGGAAGATCTCTCATAGAATAGAAATCTCGATATAATGTACAAGTTCGTTATAATGAGGTTTTACAGCACCATAACTTCTACCTCATGTTTTTGCTTTGTTTCAGAACATATATGCAGGGAAGAACTTCAAGTGCAGTCTCGTAATTTAGAATTTGAAGAAATGGTAATGGCTTTAATGTAAAATGTCGTGAAGTCGGGTTCCCAATTGCCAGCGGTATTGTACGCGCCTTAATAGCTTGGCCGCCGTTAGTGAGTGACGATTTCAGACGTAAGATTTGAGAGAGAGGAGAGTAATTTTGATTAATTCCGTAATGAACGGTAGGAGGACAAGTATGTGGATATATGGATGTAGAGCTGAGACACTGGGTAGGGCCATCTATTCTGATGCCCGAATCTGTGAACGACGTAAAATAATCAGTGGGGACTTGGGGAAAACGTGGGTACAAATTAGTTTGTGGTTGAGTGGAAGTCAAAAGACGTGAAAGTTGGCTTGGGATGGAAAAGGACCCAGCGCAGCGTTGCGTTGACGGGCCCTGTCATTCCCAAAAACTCACAAAACATCATTTCCCTCAACCGGCGGCAGTGACGGTGACGGGAACGAAAACGGCAAGTGCTACGAGAAACGAAACGAAACGCTGAAACGCTGATGATGACGATGACGATTCCCTCATCTAACTCTCTCACCATACTGCGAAGGCTTGAATAAGTGTAGAACTAGTCCTACTTTGTCTAGAACGTCTAACATCTAGATCTCGTCTAGAATATTATTCTACAAAAACTTTCCAAACTACATTCTTCTTTGTCCTCCATGATGGAACAAAATGAAAACAAAACTCTTTCCTCCTTCATGTCACTCCGAACCGACAGCACTTTAGAGGAGACGAGTCAAATAGACAAAAAGACTTCTTTACTTTGTTCCTCCACCGTTAAATTTGTTGACGCGTTTCTCCGGACTTTCTTTGACATCTGTCCACTTTGATGACATTAAGAAAGAAGAGAGAAAATAAACCCGCGAGGCGTACAGTGAGAAATCTAGTTTAAATCGCGAGATAGCATGAAGATGATACATTCAAAATTATCTACGGTCTCTGGAATTCTCTAAATATTAAGATTAACCGGTCGGACCGGGCGATTATTAGATTAGACTAAACATCCAGTCAGGTTTTCAAAAAATTCCAGAGACTGTGATATTAAGGAAAGGAAGCCTTTCGGAGTAGCTGGTGCTCATGACCTTCAGGAGTTAGTGGACTGTACGGGTTCGATTCTCCGTAGTATTGATGAGAGTTCAACAATGATAGACCGGCGTTCGAGTAGAATAAGTTTTGTTGAGGTTTTGGTTATGTATGGATGAGTGGACAAATCCAAATCCATTTACATTCCAGACGAGACTCAATTCCGAGGCCAGGGTTCAGCGTGTCCCGAGTCTCATTGAGATGAAGTGCGATTGAAAATTCAATTAAAATTTGGATGAGACGACTCCTTTTGAAGCTATTTTGATTTTTTCCACACTCGAGCTCAGCTCAGCTCAGCTAGATTTGGACGTTTGACTGAACTGTTCTGTAGGGAAAGCAGAGGGTTTCGGTTTGACTGGATGGTAGTTGGAGTTCCATTCCTAGTTTCATAGTTTGAGTTTCAGTCGTCCCATGTCTCCATGTTATTTCACATATGAGTGGATTTGAATAGTATTGGCACGCTGCATTGCACTCATTGAAATGATCTACCTTCCTCAGATCCTGGACCTGTGTTACGTATACACCCCATGCTGTCACTTTCCCAAAAATTGTCTACTACGGTTGCTCCGGAGTATTGGCCTTTGCCTCCTCCACTCTACGAGTACACCAGCTTAGAGCTCAATTCTATCCGAAACGGCCGGCCGGCCGAACCAGAAAAAAAACTGGAGGATTGGCCAGGGAGTTTTTCTATTCTATTGGAATTGGGAGATCACAATACACGGTGGGACCCTCGTACCATTGTCCTCATAAATCCTTTCTTACGAGCTGAAATCCACGGGACTCACTCTCTATATCAATTCTCTTTTCATCATCATCTCGATACCCCCTAATCATTCAATATGCTCACACACTGGCCTTCCGGAATTGAAAAGGCATCATTCATTTCAATTTTATTCTTGGCCCATGTAAGTCCAAGCATCCACATAATTCCGTTCAATGAATCCACGAACATGACATTCCCGGAGATAACCTTTGCAGTTCTTAAACCATTGTTTCCTCGTCAAGCCTCTTTTTCGATTTATCTGTTGACATCAGCATTGCTGAGCGCTTTCACCGAACCTTTACGATATGACTAAACGACCGACTCCCCCATCACATGTATATCAAAATAAGTTCTCGACTCTAACATAAGACAAAATCCCTAGTCTTTCTGGATCATTGAACTCGCAATATTTATACTTCGATTCAATCCAATCAACTCAAGAACATTGCTTTATGTCAGTGGACACTCTGATACAAAAAGAAAATCTCAGGTAATGAATCAAGCTCGATCACGAAGTAAAAGACGGGACGGCGTTAGCAGGATGAAATCGACATGACATAGACAATCGGATTTTAAAAATATGATTTTTTAAAAGAAAATAGTGAGATTACTATTTTTAGAGACAACAACAAGCGATACACAATTCCTTTGCCATTTCGTTTTGGCTCAAGTTGCTGTGTCACGCATTACCCTTAACCGAGTAAAACCCTGATTGCACACTTTTGAAGGGTTGTGTTGGATGAGATGGTACTATATGCTACATTGTACAGTACTTGGAGCTTATGAACATTTCTATAATTCAATAAACCTCCGTAATTCATTTGACCAGAGGATTCCCCCTTGCAAACTCCCTACAACGAGTTTTATTCTTCCCTCGAGCTTTGAACATGGCATTTGCCAATTTGTCTACAATTGGGTTATTCTAATATTCAATTTAAAATTGAACGTACCCAACTCCACCCAACCCAGCAGTTGACGAACCATCATCAGTATGATCATGAACTTTCATTTCCCCTCATGTCTCTATTATTCACACACTTTCTCAATGAAAACGTGTTTCCCCCTGAGATCTTCTATGCCATGACGCCACCACAAACCTGGCAGACCATGTCGGTTTTTAATTTAAAACCCCCTGTACGGTTTTTAAAAACCACGAATTTGAAATCTCTAAGAAAAAGACCTCAAGTGGAACGCAGTGGACCAAACTAATTAAACAATGATCTATTTATAGCAATTTCCCCTAAATTCTTTATTCTTTCGTTTTCATTAGGTCTCTTCAATCAATCGTGTACTCCGGAATCTGGCATCTCAAAAGGAACAGCAATCAGGTCCAACGGTCGACTCTGTTTATGACAAATTAAGAATTTTTAATGGCCAAGCTGCGGCTGTCAGCGCAGCTGGGTGGGCATGGTATCCCGGAGCTGCTCCTGTAGGTCTTCCTCCACCGACAACGCCGATCTCCGCTCCACTTCCGCCGTCTTCTTCCAGGGATGATCCTCATAAACGAGGCAATTATATCCTTTTTTCTTATTAATTATTTTTACTTCCAATAATTGACATTCGATGTACTGCCCGTTCGTTTGAAATGCGACACGCGATGGCGATTCCCGCCAGAAATTGCCATGCACTTTACATTATGGCTGAGGCCCAAGTCAGGTTTCGCGTATCGCAGCCCGAACGAGCGCACAGTAGTTGCCAATATTCGTACTTTATTTTTCAACGAGAATGAATAGCTTTATATTAAACCTGGGAAGCCTATCTGTAGTAATAGAAAAACTAAGAACCTCCTATGCACCGTAACAATATGTACTCCTGAGGAATAGAACCCTCGACCTAATTTCTTCTTGGAAAAGCATTCGAATATTTCTAAGGTTAGGAATTCCCCAGATGATTGAACGTTTGTCTCATAGTCCAGCCAACATAGTGTAGTGCATGGGAATCCGGTACTACATGAATAGAGGCTTAATCGCTTCGGCTGGACAATCTGGATGGGTCGACGATGTATGGGTTTTTACAATGCAACGGGCAGGAGATTATATGGACCTAGTGTGTAATGTCCAAATGTCCCTACCATGGTGCGGAATGTGGTTAGAGTGA
>JAQFYE010000079.1:0-60160 GCA_034694305.1 Protaphorura glebata
CATTGAGGTCAAACTTTTAATTCGCATTTTAGCCGGTCTCATCATATTTTTCTGTGGACGGCCCGTCATAATTTGTTGAAATTTCAAAAATAACAAAAAGTGAATTAAGGTTTTGAATTATCCCGTTGTTCGTCTGAGCCGCATAATTGAGGAACAAAGGAGACGATGTCCAAAGATACCCACACATTTACAGTTGGGTCATTTGTGTACAAACAGAAATATTATAATTCTAATTCTACTGACGCTTCAGGCAATTTTGCTTTTCATCCCTCCTCAAGGAATCAAAATGCTGTAACCCTTCTCTAATATATAATTTCACGTAATATATTAAAAATGTCCACCCGTCTTTCCTGATCTGCATAATGATTAATTTTTAAAAAGCCACGCTTTACGTCGTACTTTAATGTTTTTTAAAATTGTGAGAATGCATTCAACAGTTCTGATTTATGACAGTTTTGATTGATTCCTAAGCACATAATACATGCAACACTTGATTTGTCCAAAGAAAGCAATCACTGGAAATCGTGCGGTTTAATTGGTGGTGAGAGTGAAAACTCCAATCTGTGTACTAAACAAAATGAAAAAGAACTCCACTAAAAACTTACCATGCCATGAATGGAATAAATACCCAAGAAAGAAAAATCACAGGCTCTTTGAATTGCTATCATCGCATCACCATCGGCCTTAAACGAAAGTGTATTTTCTATATTTTCCACAAGAATGAGGAACCAATAACGTGTCCTTCGCATTTTATCCACCGAGAGCTTGGACCAAAATATAAAAGAATTAGAAAGTCACAACAATTCTTAGCATGTACGTACTTTTAATTCAACGTCGATACGAAACACAATACTACTCCGGAGATTCCACTAAAGTATTGAATTTAGGCGATATTGAGGCCTTTTTCATGTAAAGCAAAAATCGACATAAAATGGTGCAACTAGACCTTGAATTGAAGTAATATGAGTTAGCATACTATACTGTTTTGCCTTGCGGTTCCAAGTGGGAGACGATTTCATTAAATTATGCAATGTATGTATGTATGCTTGTAGATTTCCACAACCCGGACAGTCAACTTTCTCGGATGATAGAATTACAATATACAATAGAAAATACCTTGAGTATAATATGGAAAACTGATGATGATGAACGACTTGATGACACTGCTGCACATTTCCTTTGCTTGGCAAGTATCATCCTCTCCTGTATACCTGGAAATACTCGTCTCTGTTGAGGCATCCATGGATAATTCTAGTCTCACGACAAAATTTACAAGGAACTATTTTAATTCGTAAAACTCAGACAGGTCTCTGAAGTCCATAGGATCACGCATTTCATGTACGTTCTCATCGTTGTATGCCTTTGTCATTGCCTTTCTATCTGGATGTGCGACTTCGCTGGGTGATACGATTTGGTTCATTAAGCAATTATTTTGTTCCTATTAGTAGAGTGTCATTCCAATGACCAAATTAACCAGTCGCTACGCCGTCCGACTGGTTAAAAGAGTAAAGTTTGGATTGAACGCCTTCATATTTACAGTCAGAACACCTAAAATGGATAGTCCGGAATACTTTTCAGGTTAAACAGGGTTTTACACGTGAAAATGGTTCCTCGTTAAATTATTATGAAGGTGACTCTTGTGTTGGATCCGGACGGTTGAGATGGATCGGTATGACAAGGCGCTATCACCCTTATTATCCAATAATGTTATCTACCTGTCTTCTGTCCTCCTCCATCCAATGATGATGATACCCGGGCGGGGTGACCAACCAAACCCTTCAATTTTCCAGACTACACATTTATGTGTCCGGAGTCTTTGGCAAAAGACCGTCATCTTCGTAGTTTTTTTTTCTCCGTGGATCTACCCTCATCTCCATTGTGTTCTTCCATTGTGATTGTGATGGCATCAGATTTCAATTGATGATGGGATGACGCTCACACATGTACTTATTGATAGAAAGAGTGAGTCGTTCAGAACCTCAAGTTTAATGTATTCTTTAGCATGGAATATATACGTGAGTTTGAGTTTGTTGGGTTCGAAAGAAAATGTATACTTTCTTTCTTAGTAACTTAACGACTGACTGAGGGACAGAACAGAACAGAATAGAACACAAGACCGATAACAGAAAAAAAATCAATGTCGGTCGGTAAGGAGGTTTATGAGAGAGAAGCTGACAATGACTGACTGCTGGAAGCAAATTACAATTTTTTTGTTTGAACCTGCCTTCATCTTCAAAATTGGTTTGGAGAGGAATGTATCTGTATGTATGATTTGAAAGAGTGAAAACAGCGCAGCGTTTTTGAAAAGTGATCAATTTTATTGACTGTCATGGAGTATAGTATTTATGTTATGTATGTTTTTGAGAGCGAGTCTAGGATGGATAGATAATGTACTCCTTCCAGCAAAGGAGGTTTATTTCGCAAGAGCTCTTTCTATATATTGTAATCTGTGCTCTTATCTCTATAAGTGCCAATGGGCAATTATGTATTCTATTCTCTTTACCTTAACAGCCGAAGGTCCACTTGAAGGCTCCTGGAGACCAAACAGGTGAGTATGGTAACTATATGTCCCCTTTGAACAGAACAGAAGACATTACCGTCATTTGCCTTCCGAGATTCCGTTCGCATTCAACTGCTAAGAGGTTGAAGATGAAGATGAATAGAAATTGGTAGGAATTTCTCTCTTTCCGTTAACAATAGCATATTAAGTTAGTACATGGTATGCGTCAGACTTATAGCAGAGCAGGAATATTCTACATTTCTGACAAATTTTATTAATTGAAGACCAAATCTCAAGCGAATAACCCCTGTCCAGGTATAATAATATAAATTGGAACAGTCCGAGGTATCATCTGAGCTTGACAATTTCGAGCCTTGAATTTTCGAGTTGAGTAAATATGCTTAAACTCGAAATAGAAATTCGAATTCAAGTTTCGTGAAAATCAGTGCATTCATTACAAAAATTCGGTGAAGAAACAATGTTTTTTCAAAACCTCTGTTCATTCTATTCAAATTTTCAAGATATTAATATATTCACATATATACAAAAGACCTGTTGTATTCGCCTCTAAAAATTTGCAAATAAAATTCTGTTCGCAAGCATACGGCTTAAGTCGTGTGACAGGCTCAGACAGAAACCTAAACCTCACGGCATGGTGCATTTCTTTGACGGTTTTTGGGCGTCGTAGCGTACATTCAACTGAACCAAGCGTTGCATTGTTTCACATTATATATATTCTTGTCGATTTCAGCTTTGGCTTCCGCAAATGCAGGATGTACAGTAGTAGAAGAGATGAAGATGAAAGTGCCTGAAGAAATAAGCTTAATCGTCCTAAGAATTTCATCATGTAAGGCGGTGATGCATGTTTGTTTGTTCTGTTCTGTTCTGCCAATGCTGGGCTGTTCTTCTGTGGTATAAAATGACGTTATAACCCTTGTATGGATAATATGTCACACGGAAGACTGTAACCCTTTTCTAAGCTCCACGGATTATTTCTCCGACATACGAAACACAGACTTATGATCAAGTCGCTACAAAACAATCCTCTGTCTGTATAACTTACACATCATTTATATTCTGTACTTTGCTGGACCAAGTACGCTTTGTAATACTTCCAAACATTCGTGCCATTAGTGTAATTACCAACAGAGAAAAGTTATGAACTCGCTTGATTGTACAAAATAGTAGTGAATACCTATTTATTAATATTAGCATGGATTAATTATTTTCAATTTTTTAAGAAATATCCAAACTGGTTGTATGCTTACCCTCGTTGGTTTATAAATTGTCGGTAAAGTAAAGGTACACAGACGGACAAAAGAAGTAAGAGAGAATAATAGCATTGATTCAGTATAATTAAGAAAGTCTCGGACACTAGTGGGTTGCATGCATGGAGCATAATCCAGGTATTTTCCTTTTGTTCTCGTGATATCTTGATAGGCGCGATATAGTAATTGCAATGAGTTTGCATAAAATGAAAGAAAATTTCTTTTATGCTTCATTTGCTCTTGTCCAAGAAGATCTACTCTATTCTTCATCATAATCAGAATTATAATAAAAGTAACAATGCCAGCCATACAAATGTTTGTTTGACTAATAGAGTCCGCCCTCGGCCAAGGGCCGACAGGACTTACGATTAGTTGAACAGTAATGTTACGCAGGTGTGTATTTCTAAAGCTTATTTCTTACCCAGTTTTGAATAATTTGCCTAACAGAAGTATATTTGGAAGATAGTTTACTGCTCAACACATACGGCAAATTATAAAGTCCCAACACAAAAGATTTCGCCAGAAAAAATAACTACGGTGTAGTTGTACGAGTACGGAATTTCCGCTACATTTGGAAGTCTGACTTTTTTAAGACTAACAAAACTTGGTCAAAACAGTCATTTGCACGAGACATTTTAACTACTCTACATTGCTAAGCTCATTTCTTCTGCTCATCCTAATTGTTATAAGATTACTGTCCCTATAGTTTAACTAGACGCATATAAAAATTCGTATTAAAGATAATGGGATTTTAGTAATGTGAACGTAAAACCTCAAGTCGACTCAGAATTGTTGACGTGAGTGGCTATTTTTGAAAGCCTCTCATTGAGATTTTGGCAAACATCGCAAACTTAAGCTCACTTTTACGTGGAAACATTTATGGTTTGAAAGCACATGAAAGTGCAGGAAAAATCTATTTTTCACTCTACATTTGCCGACACATAAAATTTTGGCCAGACTTCACTTTCGTGTCTGACTCAGGAAGTGCGACTTAGAAGGCTAGACAAGGACAAGATGAGATCATGCAACGCATTGGGCAAATGAGGGGTCCAATTCGATGTGAGGTCATAAATTTACATACATAATCCTGACTGATAATTTTGTGCTTCAGATTTGGCATGTTACGATTCTTGACACCAACATTTCTGGAAGGACTACTAGTAAACCTGAGAATGGAGGACCCCGATTGGCCTACAACAAAGAGCCTGCAAATTCTGTAGAATTGAAAGAGAAGACTCTCTCATACTTTTTAGATTTCATTGCAAAAAGGATGATAAATCAAAACTTGTCGGTGATATACTGTTTTCCATTGAAGGAGGACACGTCCGATTTGTCCACTATAAAAGTACTTTATCTCAATGCAAAGGAATAGATAGAACTTCCATCTGGACGGGCATGCATGCATGCATGCTTTCATGCTTTCATGCATTGGCATGGGGCAAAAAGATGTAGAACTTAAAAAACGAGATTGGAGTAAAATGCTCTCAGAGAGTTGGAACAAGACGACAGAGAAGAAGAAAAAGTTCCGTGGTGGTTCACTTTGCTACGTTCGAGAAAGTCTGGAATGAAAGAAATAAAAGGAGAAAAAAAGAGAAAGGAAGAATGGGAGTGAAAGAAGGACCATTTCAACTTCCGACCGTCCAGAAAACTCGTGAGGGTTTCTTCCTCTCTCAAAACCAAACGCATTTAGTATGAAGAATTCAACTCAACTCCTTCTTTTTCCTCTCTTATTCACTCCAATTGACTCGTTTTCACGGCTCACACTCTTTCCAAATAATACAATGGTGTGTGGTGTCGGTGACGTCGGATTCACTGAACTCTAGACGGTTGAGGACTTTCCGTTGTTAAAAGGAGGTGAAAAACTACTAGGTATGAAGATAATTAGCCAAAGTCACAATTTCTCCAATAGGATTTTAAAAGTTCATGTCATGAACCGAATTGGAAACTTTATTTAGTCCTAAACAATTTGCTGTAATGTAAAATTAGCATTATCGTTACCATTCCAAACCTGGAAACTTCTAATGGCATTCCACCGATCAGGTAAGATGGTTTAATCTATTATCTGGTATATCAAAGCCGGTCCTAGATTGTTTGATTCAAATGCATAAATTGTCATCTAAAGTATTCGAAGCAATTACTTGTAAGTTGTAGAATATATCATACTAGAAAACCCGTGACTCGAGTACAAACCAGTTGGGCAAACTAGGCAAGCAAAAGAGAGTAAAACCCCATTTCACTTTCACTGCAAAAACCGGGGTGCAGTGAGAGGAAGGACAGTGGGACAGAGAGACAGAATCTTATGGTCATGAATTTCTATTCCAGAGAATTTGTGTTCTTAATGTGACCATAAATGTTTAGGATAAATCGTCATCTTTGATAATTCTGAAGCATAAAACTACAAATTCCAACACTTGATCCAATATTTTGACTCCAGATAAAGTATCAGCTAATAAGATATCCAGGACATTGTAGGCGTCTAATATTTTAGTATGTCTAACTAGTACGAAACTGATGCATTGCATTACAGATTAGCTGAAAATGAACCAACTAATGACTAAACTAAGAATCGGTCCCGTAGTATTCAGACGAAACGAATTTCAAACTCGAATGACACTGAGCTGGATAAAGAAGATAGTTTAAACTTTGAAGCGTGACAGCCAGGCCGAGACTCTTGTATTAGTTACTAACAATTGAGAATTACACACAATTGCAAAAGTCAACCCAAACTTTGGAGAGTGGGTTAGACCTTCTGTCAATCCAAGTTTGAAAATGTGGTTTGAGGTATAGAAACTTCTAGTTGTGGTTTAGTTTCCTCATTTTCATAACTTGAACTAATATAAAGGGTGAGCTGTGGGCCAAACCAAGAATTACGAAAAGCTTTGTTCAAACCCGAGTCAAAATTAGCGCGTGAGAAATTATTTAGGGTGGAACCATTAGAACAAGTGAGAAGTGAGAAAGTTCTCTGGCACATTTTGTTGTGGGTGCAAACATTTCCAGATATTTCAAAGCATCTCTAATTTTTAGATATATGTAAACTTTCTTTTGGAGAAAAGTTTGATAATTTTGTAAGTGTTAATGGCAGACTCCGTTGGAAAATGAACTTATTGACTGCCAGCCAATGTGAATTCTATATAATTTTATGTTGGGTTCCATGATCGATTGATCAAGACATTCGGAGTTTACTATAGTTAGAGAACCAAACTTTTTCTCAAAACTGATTTGAAATTAGTGTCTCCGAGTACAGAAAAAAAGTTGGTTCAGTTCTTTCAGTTTGCACGTAAGTGTTGTAAAAGTAATTCACAGGAGAGTCATATTTTCCCGTCTTCCTTCTCAAATCCTTTCCATTTTTCAACGACATTTTGTAGAATCCAGAAATGATTGTTGGTTTTGATGAGATTCAATGCGATAGATGAAACCTGATTTACTCCTTTCGGTTTTTCCTTCATACCCTATTTTACTTGTCTCCTTTCGTGATTTTTCATATAAGAAACTACTCTATTGGAAAGGAAAAACTCACAAAGGATGAAGTATTGGAAGATCTGACCAAATCCATACTTGCAACTGCCTGGCACGTCTAGAAATCTTCACTCTAAGACATCATGATGAGCGTCCTGGATTTGAATACGAGATTTGGGGATAAATCCTACACCCAATCTTCAAAGTTGCTTTTATATTAAGGTGTTATGGAACGAGTTCAGAAAGTCAAATTTTACTACTGAACATTATAGAAAAATCATCTGTTTTTTCCGAATCGAAATAAACTAGTCGTAAAACAATGCCAAACGCAAATGCACACCCTGTATTCGTTTTGACAAATTTAATATTATTGTCACTAAAATATTTCATTGACATCGACCATATTTTTCAACATATTTTTCGAGGAAAATGTGTCGACTCTCGATTTTACAAGGTAACCATTAGTAGTAGAGATAAGACTTCTTTATGTAAGCACCGTATAATATCAGCCCAAGGGATGAAATCCTCGACATACCGAAATAGCTCCTTTCACTTTGCTAGAACCCGAACAGCCAAATGTGAGTGGTCCGCATTTTGAATTTTTTGTTTCTTCAAATTTTGAATTTGTGTTAATGATTCTCCAGCGAGAGGTTGAAAATTAATTAATTCGTTTTTGCCGGATATTTATAAAAAATGGTTCACCTCGAAAAGCAGTAACCTTAAAATTGTCCAGACAAAAATTTTGGTATGGTATTGGTATGAACGCAACAATATTTCAGCTTGGTAATGCTAAATAGAAGAAAACTTATTTTGAAGATAGATTTTACTTATTGATCTTCACAACTATGGAAAAGTTCGTTTCTTATGAAATGGTAACTAGCACTTGTTCTCTCGTATTGGTCTCTCATTGCCAGCACTCTTTGTTCACGAAACAACTCTAATTTTTGTGTCATTCAGATTTTACTTTCAAGGTTTCTAAACAATTTTCCTTAGAATTTGGCTGCCGCCTGCTCCCTTACTACGACCTACTGGAAACTTTCATCAACAAGTTATTATTTTCTCTACCGTGCAGGAGCATGGCCTTGTTTCTAAAAGTCTAAACTATTACAAATGAAACTATAAATATATAATGGGAAACCCAGTCATCGTGCCAGAGAGTTCTAGAATCTACAGAGTAGAATTTCTCCAGATAATTGAAACTAGCGGAAAAGAGCTAAAAGGGTAGGATAATGAAGTGGGCTTAATGCAAACTAGAAATTGTTTTCTACCAACAAAGTTGGAATGGGATTAAGTCAGTTCCACTTAAGAATTTTTCCGCACTGCGCTGAAATGCAATTTTCAGCCTGCCATTTACATACGTACGTACAGGCATTTTGCCCGCAAGCTCTTGTTACACTTTTTCATCACAAATTTGTTTCTGAAAATAGAAATTCGATTTATTTCGGTTCAACATGCTATCCAGTTTTTGCCGACCAAGTCCAAAAATTGCGAATTATATAAAAATATATTTACTGTCTTTTCTTTTGTTTGGAGAAGTTAGCGCGTATGTAATGTAAAATACACGAGGTCAGCATTTTATTTCAGAATTTGTTTAAGAGCTAAGAAAGTTGATTTGATGGGATTTTAACTATTATTGGCAACAAGAAAAAGGAAATAAGAAAATTTTAAATAGTGCAATGAAAATTATTAGCAGTAGCAACAACCAGCAACCATTTTAGACTCACATATTCTTGTACTTCTGTAGTCGGAAGGAACATTTGGGAACTTTCTCCATTTGGAGAGAGAGCCCGATTTACGACTCAAACTGCTGACCTCTTCATATTTTCCGAGTTCATTTCATTTGCAAGTGCAACACAGAACAGAGGAGCCAGTCGCTTCCCATTTTATAAGATAATACATATTCATCTCAATAAAATTTTACAGCAGGTTCTTATCATTTCAAGGCAGAAACCCTAGGAAGAGAAATATTATTGTGGTGAGTTCTTTCTCTTTCCCACAAACCCGAGCCGTGCCTCCAGAAGTGGCACTGAAACTTACTTACATTCTACCCGCATGCAAAATGTAACTGTCTTGAATGGTAAACCAACGCAATCATACAATACCAGTTTCACAGTTTTCGGCATCTTAGCTTTCTGTTAAAGTCAGATCCATGTTCTTGTCAATTTAACTTTTCATATCAAAATTCAAATCCAAAATAATTAAAACCTCCAAGATTAAAATTTATAATAATTCAATATATAGGAGGGGTTCGCTAGTAATTTAGTTCAAAACAAAATTAACTGATAATAATGCTCTTGCAGGTTCTCCGTTAAAGAAGTACTAGCAAAAGAGTCCTGGTACTCTCAAACCTTCTGATCTATTTTATGCCAGTTCTATTACCGACCTGTTCATTAAAATAAGATCTGCTTCACTTTCTCCATGAAAATTGTATTGATTAGTGTCCTCGTAATGTCACATCATGTAAGTTGGAAGACTAGTGAGATTCTATAGTCTCCCAACCCTACACTTCCTTGGGTTGTAAGACCTGTTGTACAAAAGACTGGATTGGGTCGATTCTGACTTTTGGATATAAAATAGATTAAGGGAATACAGAGAGTCGTTTTCGTCTGAAAATATGGCATCCGATATATCCTTTCTAGACTACTGCAATTCATAAAATACATTTCACGTGTTGTAAAGCAAGAACTATTAATGAAAGTTAAACTTGGACAAGTACAACCACTTCATACTCTTTAAACAGGGTCACAGATATCACAGACTTACATTTTCCATGATTCTGCATTTTCAATTCTTAGAACGAAATAAGATGTTACGCTCTTTACCAAACTAAACCTTTGAAGGCTTTTGCAAATTCTTCTCGATCCATGAAAATTCTCGTTCCATTTTTTCCTAGGTGAATTCTTTTATAAAACATGTCATTCCATGTTGTTGAACAATATCGGGTCGTGCTCTTCTCAAGGGAAGGTGGGTTACTCGTACATTTCTCCGACGTAAGTTGTTGTTGGACAACACATAGAGAATGTCACACACGTCTTCCGTGGCCCAACACGTGCGCTACATAGTAATGATGAAGAAGCTTCAGACCAGCTCAAGGAATATCTCAGACACTCAATGAGGTAAAAATGTTACTGCAGAGAGGGAAAACTCCTTCATGGGTAAAGAAAAAAAAAGTCAAGTGCATAACAACATACAAAGTACACACTAACTTAACTTAATGTCAAATACACGCTTATACCAGCAACAGCACAGTACAACAGTCTCTCAAGCGGAAGATCCTATCTTTCTCCAATGAGTTTGGAAAAAGGAAACCTTTTTTTCGACGAAGACGATTCCTTGGAAGATGTTTCGAATGTTTCCTTTTGCCTTTGCTTGCACAAGTCATGTCTTGTATAAATTGAAGCTCTTGGAGCTTCTAATATGTCTCCATCCCTCATACACATACATATTGTGGATCCATACTTGAAATACTGAATGTGTGTATATCTCCGTATCTCTGATCTTCGGTTTTTTATGAGTACACATATTCCAAGTGGAGATCTTGCGGGGATAAGTGAAGCACCTATGAATAGGATTAAGTGATGGGAAATGTAGAATGTATGAGAGATGAGATGATGCACGATGCAATCTGGTTGGTTTTGCATGGCGGCTTCGACTCGGTTGGAAGTAGTTTTTTTTCAACCATAAGAGGATTTTTTAGAACCAGTGCCAGTCTATCGTGCTAAAAATTCGAAAGGAAATGCAAATATTGTACATACGAAGCCCCCTTGCCATGCAAAGCAATGCACAAAGTTTATGTTTGAAGAAAGAGAAAAGTGCATCACTTGCGAAAACTAAATCCACTTCGTCCCGCGCTCTTCAATAAAAGTATATACGAACAAAATCTTCAAGTTTGAGTTTGAAAGAAAATATTATTCTTCGGTTTTTATTATGCTTAAGCCTTGAGGTTTAAAAACATGATAAAGCGAAAATACACTCTTTTTAATATGTTTATTAGGCAGTGGAATACTAGATCAATTAGAATTTGACATTGATTACGAGTGGCTTAATTTGAGTATTTGAGTGAACGGAATAAAATAGTTTATTTTTTCACTAAATCAAATAACGATAGCGTATGGTTTCGAAACATTTCAGAAGTCGTATAAACTGCTTTTTGCATTCCAACAATGCAATGTGGAGTTGTTTCCACGATTAGTAGTTTTATGCTAAAGTCAAATAGATGTTTCTCTTCTGCTGCGTCTGCAGAAATATTTTATCCGAGAGATGTGCGGTTCGTCTTACTATGGAATCGCTGAGTTTCCGTACGCTTTTAATTTAGAGGAATACCATTGGCATATTTTTTTAATCGCACATTACCTACTGTGCAATTTAAAATTGTTATTTTTGACAACCGGGCTTCCTCTCAAAATACCTCAAGCGCTTGAACAAGTTTTACTACAAATTGGTCTCTTTTCACTTCAATCGCATATACAACCTGCTAGTATAAACTGTACAATTATATCCCAGCAAACCAAATTCCTTTTTGGCATTAAAATAGATCGGCTTAACCATATTAATTAAAATTATAACGAATTCTAATCGTTACTCCAATTTTCTTAAGAGATTACAATAAAAGACAGGAGTTGCTGAAATCAAAAAATATTTTCTTCGCACGCCTTCGTTTCCAAAAAAGTTAAGAGCAGACCTAAAATTCATCAAAAACATTATACTTTAAAGACACAAACAAACGTTAACTGGGGTATTCTGTTTGTTTTTTTATTCGTCGCCTGTTTGAAAACTCATTTGCATACACGTTAGTTGCTCATTCATTGTCTTACATTTCAGATACGTGCATTCAGTTTTACTAAAATACACTAAATGGGTGACATTTAAAACAAGTCAATACATTCACGAGTTCAAAGCATGGCGAAATCAAATCGGTCCGTCAATTAAATGGATTTAACGGTAAAATGATACTGTATGATACAATTTGTTCGAAAACGAAATGCAATTCAAGCAATTCCCATTCATATTGTTGCCGAACAATGTATCAGTGTCAGCACAACCCACAACCCCGAAATGCCTTGCTAAAATGAACTCAATAGCAGTAAGGAAGCATGGAGGCAAACACAGGAAGTAAAAGTAGTACGTACAGTTCGGAGGTAAACGGTCCCGGGGAACCGACCAAAAAGACCCGGGTTTCCTGGAGAAAAAGATTTTTGGAATTCGGAGTGTACGGAATGCATGGACCAGACCAACATGCACTACTGTCTAAGCGTCTAACGTTGCCTTGCCTCGCATTGCGTTCTTACTGTGCGTGAGCATGGGATGAGATTGAACCTTAACAAAAACTCAGCCAAGTCTCACTCTCGTCAGTCGATTTGAGACTAGCGTCGTGACTACATCGAAAATTTTGTCTTCACAGAAAAATACAGAGAATTGAAAAATTACTTTCCAATTTATACTGCTTAATTACTACCACTCGAAATTCGTACGCATCCTTGTTAATCGCTGCTTTGTTTAGAATTTGAGAATCCTTTACTGAGCGAATTTCTGAATTCTAGCAGGTTGCCAATTGGTTTACAATTTTTGAACGCTTTGCCGAAATTTGTAATTTTCGGAATTATTATACAATATTCGTTGAATATTCTACTTATACTGGCTGTTTGCAGGTTTGTTTACAATTTTTGAACCCTTCATCAGAGTGTATTCACAAATTCCTTACTGAGCACACATTATTATTCGTAAACGCAGTATTCCATGTCGGTCTTCCTCTTCTCCCTCATAATAAACAATTGAAGACGAAGACGGTCTGCTTAAAAGGGAAGGAAAAAAATTCCCCGAAAAAAGTAGGGAATCTTGTGCGAACGCCGACAGAGACAGGAACGGAAAAGACAAACCGAACAGCATCCGCTTTTCCTCTTCATCATTGTGTGGAACATCTGTGGTCCGGCTGTTGTGACTTTGTGTGAACGTGTGTCAAAAAGTTAACAAAACCTTTCAGACGCACAAACTACACGAAGACAACACATTAGAAGTCGAAAATAGGAGACGAGGACGAAAACGAAGCCACCATATACAGGGTTTTTACCATCACTACAGTTTACTAACCTTACCCAAGCAAGAAACTAATCTCTAAGACTATTTGATTGAACTAGAACTGAAACTGACATACTTAGTCAGTTTTGTGGACGTAAAGTAAGTGCATTAACAATATTTTGACGTTTAGTTTGTTTGCAACGTCGTGTCGGAAGGAATGGAATGTGACAGGCAGATGGACGGGTGAAAGCAATCCTCCTCTGCTCTGGCTTTTATTATAAACTCATCTCATAGAAAGTAACTTTCACTTAATTCCGGACGTCAGGGCCCGGATTCAATCCTAAGTGCAATGTAAACAGGGAAGGACAGATGACACACAAAATCATTCTTCTTACTCTCTGACTTGACTGATTCTCATTGTGTTTTGTGACTTGTGTGCGAATCTATTTAACGAAACAAACAGATTAAAGCGAAACAATCGTTTATTGACATCGAATTCCAAGAACTGTGACGATATTGGGTTTTTGTCTTAAAACCTTGGAGAATCCCAATGGACCTGAGTTTCTATGAGTAAGAGTGGCTTGAATTTCTAGCCAAGTTTAATGAATAATCTCTTCAAATTTGTAGACTGAAAAGGCTAGTGTTAAAACACAAGTTGAGAGTTAAACCAAATATCCATTCCAATCCCGGTGTCCCCGAACAATTGGAAAAGTTCAAAACCCAAGATAGACAATACTACAAGAACTAGAACACAAAAAATAAATTGAGTGAATGTAACTGTTACGTGGAAAACAAATTGAATTGACATCTTGCAAACAGATTGTGTTCTTTTGACTACTACATACCTTACATTGTACGTGGTATTTGCGATTCATTTTGCAAAATTCCCTCGTCGGTCCATCCTTGCAATTCGAGAGAATTCCATTCCGACGACAACGACAACTCTTGTTCGACTTGAATTGAATTTTTAAGAAGTGTCGACACACCGTGCTCCGACTTCACTTGTCACTGAAGTTGACTCAAAAGATGAGGCGAGGCCTGGAGGAGGAGTGAATTTGACGTGCCCTAGAATTCATGAATAATAATCAGTTTCCCCCCAGTCAGTGGTATTAACACGACTACTGCCTCTCACCTATTGTTTTAGACGACTGTGTCAAACAACTGAACAGTGAAGGATTGTATGAATCGTAGTAGTCACATATGTGTTGCACAACATTGTAGTTCTGGAGACTTGATCTGATTCGAATTTATCTCACGCATAAACACCAGGAGGACCAAGATAGGTCCAATTGAATTTTCCTTCTTCAAGTGTCTAACGTTTGGTCCATTCCTTGAGAAAAGACAAGAAAAAACAACTTACATCAATTGAATTGTATTCTCTGAGTTAACCCTTACTTGCTGGTTTCTTCTTGGTCTGACTTGTTTGTTACTGAATACTGACTATACCTCCTGCGTTTTTTTTATTTCGGAGGAAGTTATCCGTGCTACTGGAAACTTTGGTCTCCTGAGGTAAGTACATTACATTATTATGCTGCACGAGACACCTTGTTACAATACAATATGGTTAGGTTATGTCGTAGGGCCACACGTAACAAGTAGTATTCGAAAATTTAATTTTCTTCCTCTGAATCACCGGACACTTTAAAGTGACTCAGTCTCCAATGCTGTTCCATTTATCTCTAGGCAGGACCAGAGCAGCAATACACCATTGCAAATAATCTAACTTCATAAAAACTTTTCCTTAACACGGAATACATTAAAATAGAACGGGTTGAAAAAGTTGCTACACCATTGACTTGACAAGAGGTCACAAAAACGCTACAAAATCAAATTACTGCAGTCACTGGCAAGCAGGCACTGAAGCCGTAAATGCGCTTCCAGTCCAGCAGTTTTTAGAATATTCAAATGACACCTGTGTATTTAATCGCTTCCACTTAGTCGTTTATTCCGAATGCGATTTTCGTTTAGGCGCATCCCTTCACTTTGAATTTATTTAAAGATATCACCCCATTTATTGTTACGGTTTTAAAAGTCAGTCAGAATGCAGTCTAATGTGGCGTGGCGGTACAGTTTGCCTGTGTTTTGTTATGTTGGGGGGTTCGGTTCCTCAGCCAAATATGGTTTTCGTCACTATTAAAACGTATTTTTCCTCCGTTGAAGTTCATTATTATTACCAGGGTGAACTTCTCTAGGTCAAATGAAAAGGTGGGACCAATTTCCTTGAGAATGTCCATGCCTTATGTCGTATATCAAATCAAGGGATTACTTTTCCTTACTGAGCAAGACCAAAATGTCAATTGACGTCGGTTAGGACAGTTAGGAGAACTCATAGTAAAATTAATTACAATTACGATAGCGTCCATTCCACTCATCAATACAATTTTCTGCTACAAGTTCACATAGGAGTACAAAATTTTGAGAATTTATATGATGGAGGTCAACGTTTAAGACTGGAAGGCTTCCAAAGTAAAAATTTAAGTAATTTCAGTCTCCGGAGAAGACTGGACTCCTCAAAATGTTTGCTCGGTCATCTAGTCATTTCAGCCTATGTGTAGTCAAGCAATCTTGTCTAAGTTAAAGTTTAGTCCGGAAAGTTGAAGATTTGTTCCCTAGACACAGCACTCGAGCCCAGCCCGCCTTTATCTCCCTCCTTCAAACTTAACACATTATTTAAATAAAAAATAGGGTCTGGAAGAAGAGTTCCGGGTATAATGTCTATGTGTGTGTGTGTTATGTGTGTATGTATAGCTTTGTGCGTGGTAGTCGTCCATTACATCCGTTGCTTAAATACATGGGGGGTTTCCGTCTGGTTCATTATGAAACACACGGAAAGCTTCTCTTTCAGGAATCTGAATCTGATGCACCCAGCAGTGATTTAAAATGGAGTATAATGGTTCAGCTTCCTGCCGGCCAACTGAGATAGGAAGTATCACATAGCCCAAGCCCAGGCTACATGTTAATCTTTCTCAAGTACTAAAGTTTTGAGAGTTAGCAAGGTGTTGGTGCAATTAATATTGACTTAATTAGAACACCACAGTAGAGTGAACTTAATGGTGCAAGGATTCAAAGATTTATAAACTTTAGAGACTTCAAACACTTGGAGGGTTGGTTGGTCGGAACGGAGAAAGCATACAGGGGAAAGTGCAATGCATCGCATTACACCGCACCAGAATAAGTTTTAATATTCTCCTAAGCTTTTCATGGAGAAAGCTAAAGCCGTCTTCGTCTAAGAAGGCGTTCGTCGTAATGTAACCTTTCTTTAGACTTGGACTAAGTTGTCTCAAGATTATCTTAGAAAGGAAATCCCTAACTATGTAGTAAATACGTGATTAAGTTCAAGAGAAGAGAGAGACCCCATTTTACCATTTTCATTTGCATGTACCTACAACTACTTACTCCTTACTTCAACGAACGAACCTAATTTTCATTTTGAACGATCAAGTAGTCCAAGTTCAAAACTTCTTCTTGTCTACCCTCCACCGTCGTCACTAATTTCGGTTTGTACATGGGAGAGTGAACATAGAACATGAACAGAGAGAGGCAGTGAGGCGGGAGTGCATCAAGGAAAGAGTAATTACATTATTAAGAGTGTAGTGGTTGGTAGAAAGAAGGAGGTAAGTGAAATGTGAATTACTCAACCATATTTAGTCCTACCTTATAGGATATCCCATGCAGTCAGGTAAATTTTCAGTCAGAATGGAAATACTGGTGAAGGTAATGGAGTTATTCCGTTCCTACGCTTGGCTCCATGCAGTAAATTATCCAATACATTTTCTCGACTCAATGTATTAGCATAGTGAGCACACTTCTCACTTTTAAAGGGTCAAAGGTGGCCCTCAATCTTCTAACTCTAAAATTAGAACATGATTCTCTTTAATGCTGCGATTACATAGGGCAGATAATTTAAGTTTAACTTTTTGTTGCTGGAACCACAACAAAATGTCGCCTTCCACTTCCACAACCTTCCACTTCCACAAAACGTAAGGACGCAAGTTTTGCCCTCTGAGGGCACCTACAAAGATGTTTCTAATAAGGTCATCTTAAACATTATTCGCCTTTATAATATCGTCCAAAACTCGACAATTAAATTTTGCATCACTAAAAGAAAAATCTCGAAAGGGTATCCGATTCTGGGTCAGATTCTTCCTTTTGAACTAAGGAATTCCTGGTGACTATGTTATGGTTAGATTTTCTCCCTTTGAAACTAGTTGTGCAAAGTATGGTTTTACATACGTATATGCAAAATGCACTGTACGCAGCAAAGTTCTACTCCAAGGAATTCTCGTGTCTCTGTCTTCTATTATTATTATAAAGTGCTGATTCGGAGTCCTTCCTAACACTTAATTGAAATCTTATGTTTGTTGTTTAATACTGATGGAATCAAATGCAAATGTAAGGCAAAAGTGCATAATGGATACAGATACGTATATACTGAGTATTCGGGCTTTTAATCCGCCCATTACGCTCCACACATTTGTCATTCAATCTGCGTCTCCCGTCCTTCCTTCCTTCCTCTAAATCCGAATTAGAAACGTCGACATTCCACCGTACTACCCCTTGATTTTATTCATGGAACAGCTTATATCATTACCCGCCAATTAGATGGTTCATTACATTAGTATCTTATTAAAGCTATTCCACCACTCACACCACTTCGATGAGAGACTCTTTACATAATGCGAGTGCCGAAGTCTTTGCACTTGCACTTAAGGGAATATTAGAATATAGATTTAAATTCTGACTCCTAAGACTATCGTTGTTGTCACAAGGAACACTAAGTGAACGAACTAACTGAAAACTAAGACATTCGGGGTACACCTCGACTACGCTGGTCACAAATGTGAAATTTTGACCAGTTGCATAAAATTTAGGTTTGGACAGAAATTTTTGAAACGGTCTTATCACGATCTCCCGTTTCTCTACTGAAGCTTGCACGCCACACATGTGTTAGCGTATGGCTAGTAACGAAATGCTAATTTCCAACCCGACTTTCATACATCGTGTGCGGAATACTTGATAGGCTGATTTGAATTTTACACCCTAACAATATCCCTTGTCAGTTAAATCCCTATCAGGACCGAATTTCATGTTGTGTAAAGTGCCTGACTGCCTGGTTGTCGGGTGTTATGTGTCTGTCTAATTGTGGCATATGGTGAATCAGATTCAAAATCCAAAAGTCGACATCTGCAATGGGAATGGAAATGGGAGGCAAATACTTCACAACATTCACAAATGTGTTGCATTGAAAATAAGATGAGTTTTTAGAAAGACATTTTACACTTTAGATCCGACTTACGAGACGGAGAGAGTCTGAGAAACTCAGCTGTGCTGTTGAAATATCTGTGTTTTAATTGGCTTCTTTTTTCTCCCCATCCGATCCAACCTCTTGAGTTAAGTTAGTTATGAAATGAAGCTCGAGAGGAAATGCTTAATCAAGGATTGACAAAAAAGCTTAAATTTACTAATTGCCTAATTAATCATCTCAAGAGATAGGAACAGGGATGCACGGTTTGTTAAGGAACAAACTTGTAATTAATGCAACGGTAATACTACTATTTTGGAGGCGATTCAGTCGTTCCGTTCTTAGAATTCATACGATTTTTGTTAATTTTCAGTCGTTCAGTCCTTTAAGATTATGTGATTCAGGAAAGTGTTATACAGTCAGGTATTTTCCAAGTGTAGTAATGAATTTTAATACGATCTTCCGTTCAAATAAGGTAGTCCGGAAATTACAATACGAAATTTGGTCTCCAGCTCGGTATTGTTTATACAGTAGGTAGCACTAAGGGGTGCAATTTGGAAGAAAATGTCAGCCAAAAATTCAAACTAGGATTGTGTCGTCAGGTAAATCTAATTTTTTAAAACCTTCAGCATGCAGAAAGCTTGTTGGAAGATAAGTTATCTTGCATAGTACAGATACATAAGTGGGGAATGTAAAGTATTAAAAAGTAAGGTTATTTAGTTCAAAGTCAAAGTTAAGTCATTTATTAGTGTATTTTATATATTCTTCTGATCAGATGTCCTCTTGTAATCTCATTTGAGAGAAGTCGATACATCTTTGTCTTCCGACATTTTTCGGGATCTGGATATCATTAGACACTATTTCGGATTCAGGCGTCGAATTCCAAGGCTCATGTATTTTCTGGACACTGCGAGAGGTATTTTTTTTGGGAATATGGAAAAGCGGAAGTGTGATCACTGATTACCTGATCCTACACAGAGGGATATAAAAATATATTGTAAGTACGATTATATTTTGCGATAACTTTGTAATATGTTTCATCAATTCCTCAGAACGATAACTATATTTATTCGGATTCCTGACAGAAGTACTAGCGCGTCACCACGAATTCCTCTTTGTATCACGGTTTCCTGAATTTGTCTTCTCGTCTTGAATTATCAATGAGCATGGCATAGTAAGGACAGAAGAACTCGGTTGGCAAGCTCGGATTGTGCTATTCTGTTCTGAAAACGACTTCTACAATCAGCTGAGATTGCATACATATGTCGAGGTCTATCGCAAAAATTCTTCCATGAACTATTTCAAGGATATGAACATTTTTGTTAGAATGAATCTCGTGCTTACCTATAATATGCAAACACGCCCTGCCCTTTTTAATTGAAATTATAGATTTTACCCCTTGTTAAAATGAGTTTATACATAGAACAGACCATGACGTTCAATCAAACCGTCCGATGTACTATAATTACCTCCAACGTTGCCCTGCCCCGTTGGGTCCAAACTGAAGTCAGTCGAGTTCAACACGGTTCCTTTATTGGTACTACCGGTGACCGCAGCTGGTTTAGGTCGACTGACTACTGACTATATAGACTTTCACTGTGTGTGGGCTACGACAACATAGTAGGAGAACATTATTTTGAGTGTACATTGGAGTGAAATGATTGTAAAGGAGAAGTGTATGAGTATGAAGGTGGCACTTAGCCAACCAAGGTGCTCACTTCTCGGAGGAAATTACACTCTTACATGTCTAACTTTCCGTTTCCGCTCATTTTTCCTCAGACTAGGACAAGACTACGTTGGAATCCTATACTAGACGTCAGACGTCCAAACCCTAACTGTTCCATTTATACCACGCACATGCTATGGCTTTACGCTGGAAGCTAGAGAGTTGGATAGCGGAATACCCGGGTTTCTGAGGTTTTGGAGACTGGAGTCGAATTTATGCCTTTTATGAGGTCATGCCGTAGGTCTAAGATCCAATTAACTGAATTTTAGGGCTCTCCACTTGATTTTAGGACTGTGAAGAGTCATTAACGACTCAAAATCTTGTTTGACAATACCACTAAACATCAGATTCTCTTTTGAGGGTCTGACATCCACGTTACGTCGCATATTTGAAAGAGCAGAATGTCACATTATTTATATTCCACTGAACTTTCGACGTCTACTAGCCCTTGCTCGTCCAGGTTAACGGTTAAAATGAAAGATGACGAACCGAACTATGAGAGCTTGCAAATAAGTAGCAAAGACATTAAGGCCTGAATTGCCTCATATAGAATATACTGTAAATGTGAATTTATCTACCGGTCTGGTCAGGTTTAGGTATTTGATCAGATCTGATTTAAATATGTATGTACTCGAATGTTAAACGGAGCATCATGGTTTGAACCGGACTTTAAATTATGATACTTTCACTGCTGTCAGAACTAACTGCAAGTGTTTTTTTAATCTTGCATTATTTAAAGGCAAAGGTAGGGTATAGATAGCTGTGTACCCTTCTTCTTTAATTGAGACGATATTTCGAAATTTTCTGCGGTCTAGTTTTTGAGTGGGCGAACGAGACTCGTTGTTATATCGAATTTCACTGGCAGGATTGTTCCATCATGAAACGAACTATATAAGAGGTAACAATATGTTCAGAAAAAGTACTACAGCAATATGAAGTTACTGAACATCAATCTTTCGTATTTCCAGGTGAAGGCAGACTTTCGTACAAGAAGAGCAGGAGTACATAATTGCAACAAATGCTATGAATTCTTAATTTTTCTGAAACGAGGAAGGAACTCAGAGATTTTATACATAACCTGGAACTACCGACCAAACAGATTAAAAAAGGTTGTCCCACTCGTTATAGAGCACTAGATGTTTTCAGCAAGTCAGGTGTGCATTTCTAACAGAAATTCATCCGTCTAATGCAATTACTTTCCTATATCAAAACCGATTGAAATGAGTTGCCTGTGGATTTTTAAGTGAACAAAAATTAACTTTTTAAAATACGAAAGTCCTTATAACGCAATATCTTAATTTCTTCTGTTTATAAATTAGAAATTAATTTCATTTTAATGCAAACCACCCTGGAATATCCATCGATCTCCGCATATCTATATACATCTCATTCTAGTTAACCAAACCCATTCCTCCTGAGGTTGCATTTCAGGTTGAGATTGGGTGATAACTAATTGTAATATTTTAATAAATTTTATTTGTTCTAAAACAAATAAAACGAGAACATCTTACATCAAAAATCGAATTAAGGAAGTGGGAAGATCTGATTTATATCTTGCTTATGCGCATACACTGCCCTGCTTCTACTTGGCTTGTTATCCGTCCAGTCCAATTATAAACTGACGTGAACATTTCATCACTACGCTTATGATACCCTGGAGGAAAGTGAAGGGTTGACGTTGACATGAACTAGGGCGCGTCTAGTGTGAAATATTAATATTTAATTAATTACGCATTTAAAACTGCCTGAGGGTCTCAACCACAATATACGCATGACAAGTAAACTGCTAACGAAGGATAGTTTGACTCCTTGTAGCTATTTGTACATCATTTTGCGATTTACGGAATGACTATTTCTCAGTTTAAACACACACCCCTCGTCGCTTCGCCATAGTTGCCGTAGCCTCGAAAAAACAAGGTGTGGTTCGGTACTTGCATGCTTAAATGAGATTTTTCATCTTCTGAAGTTTTATCTTCCTAATTCGGATACCTTCACTAGGCCTAATTCGTCAAATAGACAGCTTGGGTATGCTTCTTTGAATACTCTTTTTGAATTCTGAAATTCTATTGATAGGGTAAAGTGATATTGTTCAGAAGTTTGGAATTTAATGAAATTGGTAGGTGATTTGGTTATTCGGCCGAACCGTTTCAAGAATTGATGGTGTATACGTTTCCTTTGTCGCCTCGCAGAGTTTGGGGCTCAATGTATCCCCTTGGCTTGGCAAGGCTCTAGGTTCTATAAAGTTCGTTCCTACTGCTCGGGTGACTCTCCACTCTTTCTCTACTAAAGATGAAAATACCATATCCTTCCCACGAATGCCAACTAGTGTATACACATAGGACATTACGCTAGGGTATTTGGTGTGTGTTTTTTCAATTTTAACTATTTTCTTTGATTTGGCACATGGATTTTTTTTAAATTTCTTACAGACTCTTAGTTATATTAGTGTGACTATTATGTAGCCGTTGGTTTGGTCTGCTCAGTATCAGTGAAATCTAGAAAGTATTAAGAGATAGAAAGAGCAATCAAGGGTGTCATTGAAAATCATGCTTTGGTGTTACATTTACTGGCCCCAATAATGAGAGAAAGAACCACAAGTAAAAGAGAAAATGGGACTCATTCATTCTGATGCTATTTTAGGGAGAGTTTGTTTAGGTTTTTGCCGACGCTCCAGCGCCAGCAATGGAACCAGAATAGGCCAAAAATAAAAGTACATGTGTACGTGTTTTGCTCTTCTCTGAACTAAGATAATTTTGTTACTACGTGCTACAAGGAATTCCCTTTGGGTGCTCTCTAGCATCTTATCGTTACGCTTAGACATATATGAGTTTAATTGATATACCTGAGTTTTGATGCATCAATCCGACAACCGGTGTTTGGGGAGCAGTTTAAGTTCCACACTTGAAAATACAAACATCGTTAGAAGGTATCTTGACACACTTAAACAAATGTCTGTTCTGTGTTGAGTTCGAGAATAAGGAAAGGAAGGCGCAAAAGCTTTGACGGTAGCAATCGGAAATTGCATGTTTAAACCGTGGGAGGAAGACCAGACAAACAAGTTGAAGAGTTGTTAAACTCCAAGATGACACTTAATAATTAGCATGATCTTGTGAAAGTTCTTACTCGTGATGGGCTATGAATGAGTGGTATGAGATTAGTGTAATCATTTTGGATGTTGGCAAATGAACAAGATTCTGACGGCTTCGACAAGAGCATTTCCTTAGACCGTTCTGTGTATTTTATTAAAGTAAATCTCTTCCAACAGTTGATCACAATTAGAAAAAAAACAATGCACCTGTGTTATCTGAATTAAGAGCAGACTTATGGAATTTTGTACGCTAATTTAAGAGTTCCGTCATCAATTCGAACACATTAATGGCGACGATTCGGGTTCAAGTATGTAGAAGAATAACGAAAGTGTGGAAACAGTTTTAACCACGTTAATAAAATGTATTTTGAGAAATTAATTCTTTTAAAGAGAAATGGCAGATTATTTTCGAGATGTTTAGATTTGGAGAGATTTTGCATGTGAAAAGTTTTGTCCGATTGTTTTCTAAAAGATCGGATGAATCTGAATAAATTTCAAATAAGGTAAAGCTGTCACTACTTCCGAGCTTTCCAGTCCACCATTTTTAAGCGTTTGTCGATACTGATCATCCTGATCATAATCGTTCAAAATAATTTATGTTGTGTTGGATTTTGGATAAATCGCTCGGTCCAGGATCGTTAAAATGCTATTGAAATAACTCAGAATAGTTAGTTAATTACTGTTATTATGGTTAAGAATTTTAGCTTACGGTCACTCAGAATTTGAATATTTTAGTTGGACTCCTACGTTGCACTACACCACGAATAAGCTAAGTTGGTCTTATATTTGCTTCAGCTTATATTTGTGCCATTTTGGCCTTTGATAATTCGCTCACACCCATGTAACGGTATGTAAACAGGGGAATCATGCGAATTGGCGATAGTGGTTGATAAAAACAATTATACGTATTGTTCTACAAATCCTGTAACCTCAAATCTAAGACAAACAACGTGCATGTTTCAGAGTTCGTGTAGATTTTAGTAATCGCAATCGTACTAGCACAACTGGAAGAGATTAAAATGCAGTTTGCTAGGAAACGCAACCTGCCTTCCTTTAAAATTCACTTCGCCCTGGAAAACACAACCAGATGCGGTGCATTCAACTGTTACTCATACGTACCTTCTACTTACATTTCGTATTTTCGTGTCGTGTTCAAGTTTTGAATGAAAGCCTGGAACTGGATAAAGTAGTGCATATTCTTATGGAACATTTCTCAAAGACGTTGAGAAAGACTGTTAGCTTTTATCTTGAAAGTCTCCCAGCAGTGTTTTCATAATTATTCTTCAACTTGTTCTGCTCAGGGAAAGAAAACTTCCGCTCAAACGTTGAAAGTATATCTAAAGACATTCTCTGATTTCTTTTTTTTTCTCCCCCAGCTGACTTTGTTTCTTTAGGACTAATATCTCCCCCTTTTTTTCTTCTAAACGAAAGTGAATTCGATAAGAAAATTCTATCTCCAGATGTTCAACACCTTTCCAAGCAAGAAGAAGACAAGAGCCGGCTGTTTTACAATCGTTCAGGGGTTGATTTTATAATTTCACACTAAATGACTGACATCAACTTTTCAAATGACTCAAATTAACTTGTTTGTGAGGTTTGTCCGGAATTCGGGGAGAAACGCTAACTCATTTGTTATATATTCAAAAGAGCTACGTTTGGAATATTTTTTTATCGCTTTCGTCGATTCTAATAGTACGTATGAAATTCTAGCTGGTGGTACTCCCACCATTTAGAGATGCGCTCTAGTTCTGGCGAATTATTCCATTATGAACGAGCTATTTTTTTGTTTTTCATGGAGTAGCTTTTAAATTAGAAAAGGAAAGGCGTATACCAAAAGAAATTAAGATATCGAATTTCCATTGACTATATCACACTTTGAATAGATTGATTAACGACATTTAATCAAACGTTTTCCTCACAAAGAGGTCCTACAGAACTATAAGTTGCAGATTTCCATTAGCTTGTAGAATACAATAGTTGGGCAGATTAAACAGGTAACCTCGAACAGTTATCAATTTAGTACATCTCAAAATGTTTAGGGAAGAACTGGAGTGACTTGACTCTAATGAAGAAATGCCCTGACACAAACTCATTCCAATCTTACCTGAATGGAGGATATTTAATTTATCTTCCACTTTCACTCGGAGAAAGAGTGACTGGTGAGTTGGGGCTGGAAGGGAAGGAGTGTATACTCGCAGCGTCAAGGAAAAAGTGTAGAGGTAAAGGTTGCGTAAATGTGTATACGAATATACTCTCTAAAGGCTTATCGGCGAAATGGGATTTCCCTTTTGAAATGATAAATGATCTTGGGTAATTCCGCATGCACCAGCTGCATGGGAACCGAAAAAAGAAATAGAAAAGGTAAAAACCGATATGGCAAACTGTATACATGTCACCGTCAAAACTTGAAGTCAGGAAAAACCCAAAATTGTATCAAAATGTCCGTCAAACGAGGGTTCACTTTTACTCCTGACTGGGGTAATGTATTGACAGGTTCATTCCAGGTTAGTATAGGTTACATTACATTCGTTCTGAATTCTCAATAAGTTTTACATAAGGATTTACTAGTTTTAACAGATTTCAGGTTTTGTCGACAACGTAAATTTCTTAAAACCCAAGCAGTGCAGTGGGAAACCTCAGCAATGGGTTTTGCCTGTACACGAAGAGGATGAGGAACATTAAACATTTCCGCCGATTTTCACTTCATACCCATTTATGTGCTAACAAATAAAATGAGGGGTGCCGGCAAATCGACATGGCACTATTCAATCAAGTATACTGGTGGGCTGTCCATGGCACGACTGCTCTCTTTAAATTAATTCTTTCACAGTTTATTAACAATTTTCTGCGTCACACATTCACACAGAAAGCTACAGATTTTTTCATTTCATTCGTATAGATAATCTAGAATTTCCACTGCTAAGGCAAGGCGAGTCGTTAAATTCCTAATGACAGACACGTGGAAATTAGAAATCATTTTGACAACAGAGAATCGTAATTTGAAAAATTTGGATTAGATTGTGTCCACTTTACTTTGAAATTCGTAGATGCACTCGAAGAGGCTCCTTATCCACTTTCCAGTGAACACAATTGAAGGGGTTGTGCCTATAAATTGTTTCCTGAACTGATATGTCTGGATTAGGAAGCATTTTGTATGATTTAAATAAAGAAATTCTGTGACTCAGCGCGATGGTGTTGCAGTGTGTTCGCTGCAGCAAAATTCCCAACTTGTTTCGGTACAGATTTGAATATCAAATCTGGGCTTTACATTTAAAATAAGTACACCGTTTTCTCGGTAGTAAAACGTGAGGTTTGGAGCAGAACAGAACTCTGAATTCCAGTCAATAAAAATACGATTGTCCTCATAAAAATATATGTGCATTTCAGTTCACCAGAGAAAAACAGTAGTTTTCTTATAACCCATGGGCCATGTAATTTTGCGAATTGATCCGATTTTCTCCATAAAGATCTAAAATGGGGTATAGAATTTAGCAAATGAGTTGGACTCAACGCTATTATGGCAATTCAGACCTCAATTCCTCCAACCCATAAGAGTATTCTTTTTGTGTCAATCGATGAGTTTGTATTTGGAAGGAAGCCCATTAAGGTGAGTCTGGTAGAAAATGATACGATATGAAACGATACTTTCGTAAACATTACATTGGACTCCATTACATTTCATCGGTTTTGAATTGAGTACAGTACATTTGGGAAACCATACATAATGTAATGTAAATCTAGAAAGGTCTCGTCTTCGTGAAGTAATTCTGGAACCAAAATCTGGAAATCATTTAAATATTTTCTCTCTCGTGAGGATTTTGTTCGTACATACCGCACGGCGGTTTTGCGTGCGTGACTGATGCAAGTGGTTTGTATGAATTTCACCAAAATGGAATAACAAACTCGTTCAGGCCTATTTATTGCTTGGTACTAAAGGGTAACTCACATACATTACAAGTTCAGTCAGATGAAAATCCACCACTACGGCATTGGATTGAGCAGTGAATGACGGCAACATGACGACAACACATGGACGCCGAAGAACCAGAGTGTATTTTGGCAGAAAGAAAAGTAGAAGTCATTTGGGAGAACAAATCAATTGACAAATCGGTTTTGCATTAGCGGCCGCCCTTTTTTCTCCATTCTGCTAACCTCTCACCGAGACAACAAATTACGCCCCGACGGCATGTGTCTCCATCATCCCCTTCTGACCCTTTACTTTCTATCTAACAGACTTTTCCTGCACATTTTACACACACGAAAGAAAGAAATCAAAATCAACTTCGGATTTTTCTTGTACCATTTGTGAAATGACTAAATTGTTTTTGATTGGTCTTGCTCATGGAAATCTGCAGTTTTCTGAACCCCTACTTCCTTAAACTTTTACCTTCGTCGCCACGTTGTTGGAATTTTCGACAGAATTTTCGTTGAAATATTAAAATACTTTAAAAATAGATACTGGTTACGGTTACCGAGTATTTTTTAACCTGCCAGTGGTTCCAGACGGTATTACTGTTTGGAAAATAACAAACACTGAAAGGCAACGTCGTATCATCAGCGTTTCTTACCCAAAATTACCTCTCTTGGCTCCGGCAATTTTTGCAAAAAATAATGATACGAATTGTGGCATTTTATTAATGAGGTTGTCGCAGTATTGTTTTAAACAAGTCTCATTACGCGAAACATAGCTTCATAGAACGACGCGTTGTACCCTGGACTGAATATACTTTAAGAATGCATTAATAATTCACATGAGAAAATCGGAACAAATATTGACTGTTATCAAACTAATAATTTTTTACACTAAAATTAAGAATCCCATTAATAAAATGAACATAATTTATTGTTTTACATTGGACGGTTAGCAGCCCGCTAAGCTAAGCATTTCAATAACGTTTTGGGACGTTCCCCTCTCAAGTTTTTGTCAAGTTTGCAAATTTCTCTCAACTGCTTCTGTCTGCAGAATGCACCTCTCCGTCCGCTGTAGCTCAGATTTATGTTCTACTTTAAAAAAAGTGTACGAGAACAAATTTATTACCTTCTCTATGGTATAATTCGGGTTAACGCAGAGTGCAGCTAACCAAGCAGAACCCTGCCGGTTTTTTGACATTTACTGCTTTAAAATTTTCGAGGTTTACAGTCCTCTGTAATATATAACAAACTTACTCACGCTCAAAAACACATTTCTTTTCCTGTGAACTAAACTGAACCTGTAATGCTGTGTTCCTGTTCTGTTCTACCACTGCAATACTTGGGCTGTGACTTAGTACGTTGATTAGACAAACACTTGAAATTTGCTCAATTTGAGGGAGCGACATGATTTACGAGCTGAAGAAACAAATTCGAAAAAGAGATTAACAGCAGCTTGAGGTTGAGGAGATTCCTAGCCTAGCGTGGGGTGTAACGGGTTATATCTGCACAACATTATTCTAGTGCGTACTAAGTTTTCAGAAGTTCCTAAAATAGTGCTACTAGCGTTGGGTCAGGTAAAAAGTACTAGTACCGAAAAAGTATTCCACATGGATGAATGTTGTTACGTTAGGAAGGAAATATATAAATATTGAGGAGCCGTAGCCGTAGCCTTGTACCCTGATCCTGGTGCTTCTGCCATGAACATCTACATGGTGAGAGAAATAAAACTAATCTTTCATGAGATGCGTTAAATTCGTTTGGGACGAGATGGCTCGGTATAAGGACTCACAATGCAAAATGCAATGGGAATGGCATTTTGGGATGTTTTCCGCATGAAACCCTGAAAAATCCTACTACTTTGCCTTTCCTAACTTCCTTCCTTCCTGGTGGAGTCACCAGACTAGTAAAGCAATAAAATATGTAGTAAAGTGCGGAGTTTTCTCTCTCCAGTAGTCCAAAAAACCTCGTCATGCCTTTACCCCTTTACTTACTCTTGTATATAACCCTTCTTCTGCTCTGCTTGGGTTATTTTCACAAATTTGAATATTTCACCTCGTGATTTATATTTTGCAATCTTGCTGTCAAAGGGAGCAATTACGACAGAGACGTACGTACATTACATAGTACCCTTGCCAAAACGTTTCCAACCCTTCTTCTTCTACCTTCCTCATTTAATTCTGCATTACATCATTTTCTGAGCCGAGTCTGAGCTACCAAGTATTTGCGCAAGCGAAAAAGAAATTCAATGCTGAAAACTTGAGCTATGTGCCTGGGTCTGACTACTACACAAGTGATAAATAATGTAGCAGTGTGGACTTGTCACTGTACATTTTGTTATTTGCAAATTACTTCTACAACGACGACGACGACGACGGCTACCTATGTATCTTATGCATGTTGCCTAGAGTTATCTTTCTTTTTCTCCTTGATTAAGTACCACTGGAGTGAGAAATGTTTTCATTTTTTCTTCTTCAAAACAGGAGTAGCATAATTTTCTTTAATTTAGTATTTTCAATTACAGTCAGGAGGAGAACAGGAGCGGAGCAATTTCGCATTAATAACATTTGGAAAGGCACTTAACGTGGGCACGGGTTCAAGTTAGCCGTAATAACTCTAGCTGTAATGCATATTTTCTCTTGAATTTTGTTTAGAGAAAAAACAGATGAGATTTAATAAATTACCCGCTTGTTTTTGGAGGAGTACAATTAAATTATTGTGGCTTATATATTTCTTAAGACGGGAAGATTCAAAGCTACCCGTGAGGAAATTAACATAGGTAACAGGGTTTAAATGTCTGAAAACTCTCAAGAAGGAACACATTTATTTGATGTCGGTCTGCCTTAGAATATCTATGCGAATACGGGAAGTGATCTGAATTAGGGGTCAAGTAAACAGTCCAAATAAGCCCGATGAGATATTCAATACTGGCCAATCCTTCAATTTACTGATCTGATTTTATATTCCATGATGGTTTGAAATAATCCTATGTATAGTAGTCTATCAAATTCCATTAGACACCCAAATGTAAAAAAATTTCGTACTTTAAAAAAGCCAAGAGATATGTTAATAGATGCTCTAGAGTCTTCAAAGTTCAGTACGCGTGAATCGAGTGAGAGTTAGCTGAGTTGGAATGTTGGAATGAATGCCTCGTAGACAAATAATTCTTGAGTGTCTCATTATAATGCATGCTTTGAGCTCAAATTGATGTAAAGTTACACAAGCGAGGAGTAGTGTATAGAGCATTTCAAATAAATAGCTCAATCTAGAAGTTCACACGGACCACTGGAGCCAAAGTCATTCATTTACTCCAGAAAAAGACGTACGCTCCTACATTACTTTCACAGTCTGTGCATTTTTTATTTCCCACTAGTTTGTATAATGTATTTTACTTTTGTATCTAGCATATTTTAAGGCGAGAAATAGAACCATGCCCCGAATTTGCAAGACTATATTTTATAAACATTTTTGGCCCAAATGCGAACATCTTTTCATGCAATTAGGAAGGAAACTAATTTTCATATAGAACTCGGATATGCTGAAATGAATTCAATGGATCAGTCATCTCAGACGAGTGGTCTCGAAAGTGTTTAATAATTGTCTTTCTAACATTTATGAAATGATAAAATTATTTAATTATTATTATTTTCAAAAATAAATGTTTAGTGGTGAACCAATTTGCAGACTAATGGGTCATATTTGTTTGAGGACACATGGACGATTTCTTGTAAACAAATTACATAATGTTCGTATTGTGCGAACAATTAATGACTTAAATAAAAACACATCCAATCCAATTCATAATGTCCTTCGTAACTTAAGTGACTAGTAATATCCAATTGTTTCAATAAATTTTTTCGAGCCAATCTTTTCAGATGATTTTTTTTCGTTTCAACTGGCTGATTCTATTTTATTGACGACTAGTGTAAATTGGTAAAACGTTGCTGTGCCAAGCACGGCGTGGAATTCTGCGGTTGACTACATTCATCCATGGTTTCTGGATCGTTAATAGTTTGCCAAGTCAGAATTGCTGCATTAGGAAGGAAGTCAGGACAGGGGCAAGAACCATGTCGGTTTTTTGGGGATTATACTTTACAGAGTGCATTGGATTGCATGAGAAAGTTGAAGTTGCTGGAGAAAGAAAAGTTAGAAGCTTGGCATGGAATGGGCTAGAATTTTGTTCCTCGGTCTAAGTCTAATGTGACTAATGCTTTGTATTAGCTAAAGCTAGCAGCCTTTAGTGCTAAACTTCTAGAAGGAGCTTGCGGCTCTCGGTACACATCATTAATCCTCTAATGATTTTTCTCATCGGGCCGTGTAATATTCAAATTCATCCGTCTGCTTTTCCCTTGGTTGGCTGCCTTGACTCAACTTGCTAATTTATATTTATGTATATCTTGATTTGGGCTTTCCCTCTTGTATGGGTTTGCTGGTATGTGTTTCAGGAAATCCGGGTAATTTGTGGAGGTACGTAATTTCAGGTGAAATCGGAGGAAACTCAACGCTAAGAGTTACTTACTTAATAGGAAATACGTAGGGAAAACCTCAAGTTAGAAAATAAATATTGCGTTATAGGCACGAAAGTACAAGATAAGAACGAGTGTTGACGGAAACAATCAATATCGTATTAATGTGTTTATTTGAATGTACGGATTGGGGTCATTAAACCACAGTTAGGTAATAATTATCTGGCCTGGCCTATATTTTATCGAGTGTAATACATCAATTTTATGAGTCAGACCTTGAAAGCATTTCGTTCGAAAAACTTCATGTAGTGAGAGTGGATAAAATTCTTTCTGAATCTAATTATTCGTTACTCAACTTGCATAGAGAGATACTGAATCAAGATTGTGAATTATTTTAATTTCATATTAAGCTGTCATATTATACTATGATTGCATACATCTTGTCTGATATTTTGTATCACATACGTGTAGCACATATTTTAGCAGATATCGCTTGGAAGTTGCTGATACGTGAGGCGAAATCTGATCAGATACTGAATCGGACAATTTAGTACCGACTCGTACGAAATGGGCTTTGTCTAAATCACGGAATGGCCTCTTCGGTTTGTTTAAACTGATCCCACGACTATCCATAAATGCCATTTTATTAGAGACTGAATAAAGTCTTAGGGAAAACCATTTGATTTTCCTTGAAAATGAGAACACCGCAGTTGTATATTTGAACTTTGGTCGAATTTAAAATTTCATTCTATGGAAATTATGGTAATGAGTTCTACCAGATAAAAAATGGCTATTTTGTTACCTGATTACTCGCTGTACCTTACTTTAAATGCCATTGTAGTTGGGTTAGTTAAATTAAATAAGTGTGACCTAGTGACAGTTTAAAGTCATTGCGTTCTGATGCGTTGATAGTGAAATACTGGATGAAATTTCTCATCCATCCCGCAACAATTAGTAAAAGACGTAAATGACATCAAATGGGAAGAACGACTTTCGTGCATGCATTTGTACAATTTTTTTCCTTTTGACTTAACTTGGCACTCATTCCGAGCAGAAAGTTAAAAGTTAGAGGTAGTTTTTGCCCGTATATTTTTTGCCCTTTTCCGTCATGGATGTTCAAGTTTTGCGGCCTTCTTCGCTCCGGTTCAACTTTTCCCATCTGTTAAGCTCAGAGGTGGTGGATGTTAAACCGAGGAATCGTCAGAGTCAGTCCATAGTACTCTTCTACACTTCTAGAATCTAGCCTTCTAGAAATGAGAAAGGAAAATGTGTGTCTGCCAAAGCAGGTGAAAGAGCCATTTTTCCCATTAATGACTTCTTTGACTGGACATAGTTGAATGAGCCCATTTTTCAACTGTCTCTTGTCTGGATATCCTGAATGACGTTATTTTGAATACACACATCCATCTTGAGCTAGAGCACAAAAAATCTTTGCAAAAAAGAAACAGACAAACAAAAATCCTTTCAGCGCTTGCCACCGTATATACGTACAACAGCTTCCCAACCTAAGAAATTCTTCTTACAATCCGCCCTGGAGTGAAAATGAAGAAAATTTAAATAATTTTTTTGAAATGTTCTTGAAAATCCAATGCAATTTTCTGCTCAATTCAATTCAATTGCGTTACATCATTTTGGCTACTCGGCTTTTTCGCATTGAACCATTTTGTTTTCTTTGGGTGGGTGGGTGCACTTTGTGCATTTTGCCATCTTACAACAACCAACCTAGTAAAGTCATTGTGAACAAAACGATGAATTTCGAGTCATGGGATGATTTAAAGGAGACGAAACCATTCTGAATTTGTGGTTCATAAATTTTTATATGCACCTCCGGTATTTTCTACTTTTTTTGAGCCTCCGGGATAGCGAATGTGTAGCCTGAATGTTTTGCCATTAGATGCTGCTTCGAAACTTTTTCAGTGCTGCATTTGTGTGGTGACTGCCGACGACTTGTATTCGTGGACTGCGCTTAACTTGCGCTGCACTGGCTTCCATGTCTAACTCTTACTTCACTTCAAACGTACTAACGGTCTGCAATTTCTTCTACACATGCCTTCTTTGACCAACTTAGTCATAATTCTCTCGAGAAATCTCCTCAGCCTAAACTGAGTTTTCTTTTGTTTGAAACTTTTCCGAATTCCGGGTTTTCTCTCCATCTCCCATCATACACTACAGTAATCTCAAAGTAAAATATCAAATAGCAAACCGCATGGCGTTTCTCCATGATAATATATCTCATTATAGCCCAGGACTTTTCCCATTTAGTGCCCAGTAGACCTATTCCTCACAGGGTGTCCGAAAAGTAGTGTCATTCCGAAAGTCAACAGCCATAAATTCCTAACCCACAATTGAATTGGACTCCTGCGTATTCTTTCAAAGTTGATGTCCTTGGATACCCTGTCGAGTGCGAAGTATTTCAATGCCTGAGAAAGCCTCCTTTTCATCCTTAAATCACAGATTTAAACCATAAGCTCCTTATTGAGGTCAATGGGTTTTCTATTACAATTTAATGCCTGGGGGTCTTTGACCGGGAATCCCTAACTACAAAACTTTGTCCGTCTGTGCAAAAACTTACGGTATAAATCTAAATCATAAAGAACTTGAATTTGTACTTGTACTGTTGGAAAAGTACCAGTTGTCGTTAATTTCAAAGAAATAAGCTTCAAAGAAAACAAAAGAAAATGGATAAGGAAAAATTGAGTATAAAAATTTACACCGGTCGTATACACGCAGGCTGAAGCCCTCATGTGAGAAAACTTAATAAACTGAAAAATAATAAATCATTCGTGTAAAGGTGGTCAAGGCTCTTGTCCTTGATAAAAAATAATACTTAGGCTGGAGAAAGGTGACTTTCCAAAGCGAAGGACGTGGACAAAGTATAATTCGTCACGGGGTTATAAAGTCACGACTCACGACTTTTTAACTTGATGCTTGTCATGTCAAGGCCGTCAAGTTAGAGTGAGGTTCAGATTACCTTTCAAACACTTTACTGCCGACCATGTACTTATTTCTCTTTTGACTAAATAATTTTTCTCCGTTCCAGATAACCCGACTCTGGGGAAAATGCTATTATTTTATAATTTGTTGCAGCATGAAAATGAAATCCAATGCTAAACTGCTTAAACGCTAAACATGCAATTTGATCATGCATCTAATTCATGTCTCTGACGGCTGGGGTGCCATTAGAGTCGGCTCGTACGTATTGTATGGATTCTATGTACTGATATGTATGATGTGGAACGCAAACAAAATAGAATGCATGCAAAATTGTTGGAATCATGAATTGCACGCTCTGACACCCATACAATAATGCCAACTAATGCGTATGTTCACAGGCTAATGAGAGCGATAGTAGTAAGTGTGTTTGGTGTCAAAGCAAATAACTAGTTTTCAGTGTTAACAAAAGATCAAAAACTTTGTGTAAAAACAATTTCTTGAAATTGAAAAGTGTGATACACGTAACTACTCATTTCTATTCATGCATTTGAGGGATTAATTCCCCATTATACTACGATAGATTGACAGAAGGGTTTAATGGCCTCATTAAAGTGTATTTTACAGAAAAATTAAACCCATATTTGGAAATAAAGAGAATCATTAAAATATTGACTTTGGCTCGGTAGTGAATTGAATTTAAAAGGAGATATAAACTCCCTGTTCACTCACACATCCAATGTTGTACAAACAACGCGAGTTGAACCAAAGGGCCATGTATGCCATGTTTACTAATTAGTCTTTCATCAATGGATGTTGAATGAATTTTACTTTAATTGGGCTGAGTGAGTGTGCCAGAGATCTAGTGAGGGAGAGAGAGAAACGACAAAGGAGAAAATTAATGTCCCTCATGGAATGAAGGAATGTCATGGGAGAATATTTGTTTGCTGACTTTCCGAGTTTTCCCCGTGGGGCATCAAAGACAACATGAGCACTTTGCTCTCTTTCTTGTCTGGAATGAAAAACTGAAAAGGTTGATACTGAATACTGAACTGAACAACTGAACTAAAAGCTAAAGTCTAGAAACTGGAACAAAACATTCTGGCAGCAGGCGGCTGAGGAAATTGTGTTATGCCTTTCTCTATATAATCCTACCACGCAGTTAATTAATTTTAATTATTAACTTCCTCCACGCCAACCACTCACTCACTCGAATACAAATTCGGGTATTACAAATCCCGTATTAGCCTAGCCACTGTAACCTTAGACATCCCGGGTATTAACAGAGTAATTTGAAATCTAATGCTCACGGTCACAGGACCACACGTAGAAAGGTGAGAATTAAGGGGCAATTATTTTCTTTTTGGTGTCGTTTTCCCACAAAATTTCTTGTTGTGTGTGATAGATTATTTCGTAGTGGCTCATTTTTATCGGTATGCCTAATATTAATAGTTTGATGGATTGTTCAAAATTATTCAGTTTCTAACTCCGTTCTCTCCTACACAGAAGACATTGACAATTCATCAACGCTGAGACCGGCAGTAGAATAAATAATAATCCAAATCCTAGGATATACTATATTATTTACCTCTTTCCAGAACTTCTCATAAACCCACATTGTAAATGGTTGACTTCATTTGACAGTTATAACAACTCACAACAGCACATTGTGTTGTGTAACCTGAAACATTGACGGTAGGATTTGTCGGAAAGCCGGAATGGAGACAAGGGAATGCCTGGAGATTGATTAAGCTAATCCTTCAGGAGAGAATGCTAAATAGAGGCTCAGGCAAGGGAAGAAATAGTGCTAGACATTATTAAACCGGTTTTAATTGTTGTTAGTAATCAGTCACTTGTGATGTGGACGAGGTACAGGCACAACAACACAACACATTTCTGAGTATCTAGCCGGCCTGATCTCTGATTGTGGTAAAACAAGCATCGGGCATTAGTTTACACTCTAGGTATATCTAACACAATCTACCAGGTTTATCACGATCATACATACTAACCTTTACTTTAGAAACTCGAATAATATCAACTGTTGAGCTGAATACAAAATACGACCTGGGTCGGTTTCCCACACTTTCGCTTTCAAGGCATTGCATTGGGCTCCGCTAAACATAACCTCGTAACACACAAAAATCACAGAAACAAAAAGTCCGACCAGACCAATGTCAAACCATTTATTCCGAATTTAAGTTTTTTTAATGAAAAAAACTGAGCTATGCGTTTCTTCCTAGAGAGCTTAATGAAACCAAAACCTATAAGACCATTGACCATGCAAAAAACCGATATTGTGTAAACTTTTCTGATTATCTCTAGCTTTCACGTACCCTTCTAATAAAATTTATTTTAAATTTTAGAACTGAAAACGAAACAGCGGCACAGCTTAGGATACATCCGAGATTCAACTGACTTGAGCTTCTGTGAAGGTGTGTGATTTTACCTCACTATCAGACTAGTTTAATTTTGAGTTATTCTGAATTTACTCAACATTTACACGAATAGTAATGCAAATTGTTGAAAATTATGTCTCTTACACCCTGAATAACTTGTGTAGAAGTTGAAATGTGCATTTACGAACATTTTTTCGTTGAGTTATATACTACGATAAAGCACATCAATATAAAAATATATAATTTTATTTTGGCACAAAGACATGTGTGTAAATTTGTTTAAGATAACTCAGAATGAAGCAAATAATACTACTTACTCTAAATTTCTACTAATTGTTAGGATGTTCCTTATAATGTTGGGGGAGGGAATGAGGGAGGGTACTAGAGGGAAAAATCAATGATCATTATCGTAAGTCTCATTTGTGAGACCTTTGAACATTTAGAAGTATCATCACTTGAAAGACAGTCTAACTTCCTCTGCAATTTTTATTCATTAAGCTCATTGGGATTCTTGTTGTGATCCAAAGGAATTCCATCCTCGCCAACAATTTCCTATTGCTTGGAAAAGGAACCAAGGACTGCGTAGGAATGCAGCGTGTAAAGTAATGAAAGTACTTTTCGGAACGGTACATGGAAGATTTTCGAGCAAATGAGTTAAATTCTCTGCTCTTTCTTCAGAAGTCCATACAAGTCTTCACATTGTACATTTAAAGGGTTCATGTTCATTTGCTAAAGGTTTTACTTCCTGTGGAATCATTCTCACAAAGGGATATGCTCTGAGACATACGTACTCGTACTACTTGTAGTTTTCCTGTTAATGGAATTTGTCTTGGACTAATAAGAATTGAATGAGTCTCTCTTGGTTTTACGACTTTTGCCTAATTTCCGTTTTAGTGTTTAAAAACACCGTGGTGCATTGGAATGACTTGGTAAATTAAGTACTTCCTTGTACATCTGTAAATCTTACTTCCGAAATTCTACTCGGAATCGTAATATATGTTTGGGCTTCTTCCTCGTGTGCTGTGAGTTCTATAAGTGATACCCCATATTTTACCGACGACGAAATATTATCTAGTACAGAAGACGTGACTCGGGTATTGGGCTGGACCGTAGCAAAAGGTCATGAGTATTACACATAGCACGTACTTCTGTTTGGTAGTAATGTGTTGAACGCAATGAATCTTCCAATTCACTTTAATTGGTACACTTTTCTGTCCGTCTAACAAAATTGACATGAGTGTTTCAACGTAGTCTACACAAATCGGAACTCAATGATTTGTCAATCAGATACTGATTTACGTTGCGTAAAAAAGGTCGTCTTCAATATTAAAAAAAAGCTACAATGGAAGTCCCAATCCGGAAGAATTCGGGATCGGAAAGATTAATCTCAGTAAACCTTCACCATTTGTACCTTCAGTACATTTGCAACATGTATTTGACTTTTAAATCTTTAAAATACAGGGTGGCCGCGAAACATCTCCCCCTATTTGAAGTTAAATGTCTTTTTAACGAAATTACCGATTTGCATGGGATTTTCGCCAGATGGAAGCAAATTTTTTTGAAGGATGATTAAAATTTAGTCCCTGTCATGAAATTGTAAGTTGCGATGTGAGAAAAATTAAAAGTGCAAGACGACATTTTCTAACATGGTGGAGATAGGACCAAAATGCATGCAAATTCAAAGTTCGCCGCAGCAACCGCTATTGATTTCAACAAATTCGGGTCGATTTTTTATTTAACGTGGAATATTTTCTCTGGTTTTAGTAGAATATGAAATTGAAATTGAATATGAAATTTCTGGCTACCGATATCGGCTTTCCGGTAGTCAACTGTGTAGTACAAACTTATTTTCCTGTAAGCTACACCCATGTACCAAATATTAATATGAACAAGCGGTTGTCCCCTTTAGTATTATACCAAAAAAGAGTTAAGAAGATGACGTAAAGTTTGCAGGACAGAAAAATGTCACTCAATTCTCTGTTCGCCGATGGCCAAGTACGCAACAGCCAAGAACTTGACATGACAGACAACTAACTGAAGCGCGTCGCTTAGAAAAGCTAAGACGTCTCTGTTTCGCACGCCACGAGCGAACAAAGAAAAGATAGATTACCGCACAGCTTGGCACTTTCTTCGTGCAAAGCTGAACTGAATGAGAGAAACTTTTAATTTAACCTTAGTTTTAGATTATGGTATGGATCGTTGCACGTCCGAATACCAGCAGCAGGGGGCATGAAGAGAGAAAGCAAAAGAAAGCAGTATTATATGTGTAGTCTATGACTTCTTAATTATGAGTTCTTGCATTGCGAGTACGGAAACAAAATAGAACTAGAACTTCAATAAAATGGAAAGGTAGGATCGGAAAGGATTATTGCATTGCAATGCAGTCAAGGTGAGAGAGAACAGGTTGTCAGATGGCACGTTACGACGAATGTTAGAAATTTGCTGGGTTACAAAAGTTAACTTTGACCATTAGTCAGATTCTCAGGAATGGACCGAATCCTTTTTGGAAAGTAAAAGGTTGTAACTGCAAAGTTTTACGTAATGTCTTGGACATGAGAAACTTGGTCCGGTCGCTGGAACTAAGGCTTAGGCATGAAACAATTTATTTCAGGTCAAAGGATCAGGATTCAGTGATTCTGGTAAGACCGAAAAATCACAGGATCGGGAATACTGTTAATATATATTCTCAGGGTAGCCTATCCACCCAGTATTAAATTCTCATGTATAACGTATGAGTTTTGCTCGCGCAGTGTACATATTAAAAGTTATTTCGAATCAGCCAGAGCAAGATCAGGTGGCTGTATTCCGTAAATGACCAAATGAGGTACTCATAATACACTCTTCTATACCATTTTATTTGATTTGATTTTTTATTAACGTCATAATCCAAAGCATTCAAACATACAAGTATGCAAATTAATTCATTGATTCATTAATCACAATCTATCTCCTATTCAAGTCGCCCTTCGGTCGTATTTTTCATTTTTTCTACACGATCAATAATGTCTAATTGCTCAATACCTTAATGATCACTGAGTATTTACAGAAGACTAGAGTACTAATAACTTCTACATAAATCGTTTCATTCAATTTTTTGCCACTAACACTGGGTTGGACTGAACTGAGAAATTGCTTCAAGCAAGCCCATTGCTAAATACTCTCGGGTGACACTGCTTGTGATCATTAATCATTCACAATTGGACGTACATTATATATTCGCCCGCAGGAGACGCTGCTGGTTTTTCATAGTGACGTTAATAGATCTCTACAAAATGCAATGCAGGAACGAAAATAATACCTCCCATGTGATAGAGGTAGTTCTCTAATAACTTCATAAAATCTTACAAAAACGAAATATTGATTTACTACACCCGGAAAATTGAGTGGATTTTCTGACCCTTTATTGTGTAGGAAAGAACAGCCCACAGTACTTTTTCTAGTCGGAAACAGTTAATTCTAAAATTTTCGGCAGAAGTAAACTTCTTAAAGGTGGTTCGGAGTGACCAGCAATTAGTAGGAACTTAAAAAGGTGACCGGTATAGCGCTCTGTTGTCTGATTCAATATGTTTGCAGAATATAAAAAAATATCTGATTTGAAGTACGTTTTTTAGACAAAAGAAACTGGGGAATGTTACATTTTAGCTTATGACCAACCAGCTATGACGCAACGAACCCTACTTATGAACTTCTCGTTTTGACAAAAGCCATAATAACTAATTGTTGAAACTTGTATCGATAACGGTCAGGGTTTATTTGTCTGCTCAACAGTTACGTTTTGTTGATATGCCACGATTGTTCATGCACTTTACAATTGCAGGATTTAACAAAATATTTTCGGTTAGGAAAATGGGTGATGGTTCGACTTTCCCGTCATTCTTCTTTGCAAGTTAAAGTTAGTAGAATAAAATAAATGGAGGCTCATCTTAGCAAGTGGATTTCTTTTCTCGGATCGTGAGTTCCATTCAAGAAAGTCATAAACTGCAGACTACTACGTACTACTTCTCTGTGAACTTTACGAAACTGGTAGCGGAAAATTGAGGTGCTGGTGCTGTGGTGTGTGCACTGTCTGTCTGTGTTCTTTTTACTTCTTGTCGGCAAAATTTTCAGCACCTCACAAACAATGGCTTTTGGACAATTGCCCGCTTCATCCTATCGTATTTCTGTCTCCCGGCATGCACTTTGCGGAATGGAATTCCTTAATACTGTGTAATATGGTCGAGGAACATACAGGGTGTGTCATAACCTTTTCATCCTTACCGAACCATAGTTCAAACGGGGTACGTCCTGAAGAAATAGAGATTAAACTTTTGTTGAGATTCTCATTGGAAATCTAACCAGCTAAGCTAATCGACTACGCCCGGAGAAATTTTAGAGAAGTGAAGAAAATCGTTCTCATTGCTATTGACTTAATCAATTTTTTTTAAAATTTCAGGCGCTCACATGTTCCGCTGCTTTATAAAGCTTTATTACAAAACGCAAATCTCACTCTCCTGCCTGGTAACCCACAAACTAAGCCAAGATTATGACCCACCCTGTATATAGAAAGCAAGATCAAACCCTTGATTTCACTCCATTGATAGGGAAGAAGTGGATGGGCTCAAGTCTCAAATACTCTTAAGCTTTTAAAGCCATCATAACTTATAAAGTCTTGGAAAACTTCACCAAACAAGATATTATGAACAAATCTTGTTCATATAGTGGGGCTGTTTCACAGGACAAATGTATTGCTCCATAGCTTCCTTCAAACAGTTTCTACAAATGATGCAATTATTTAAGTCGTTACAGCCAGAAAATCGTACAAATTCTTGTGCAACGTATACTAGAAGAATCAAGAGCGCGTCAGACATAATTAACACGTTTTATTTAATGGGAGTGAATAGTGTAAAACTTCAAATTGCCACCCGTCTCCAATAAATGCCGGGAACAAGTTTCGTAAAAGTGCCAAAGCTCCCATAAGAATCCAGGTCATGAACCTCCGAGGTGGAAGAAACGCAAGGCGGGCATTAGAAGATTGCGGGTAATTGCTTATAACTTCCTCCGTATACCTGTTATATTATTTAAGACCCATGCAAAAGTTAGGCTACAATGGCGTCAGCTCAAATTAAGCTCCTTAGTAATTTTGCTATTTTTAGTAACGGGTCTCGGCCCAAGTAAAAAAGAGTACACGTTTTTCAAAGAGTTTAGAACCAATGCCTGAATTTGAAGATCTTTTTAAATTAATTTCGAAAGCCAGATGCTTCGTTCACAAGTAAAACGTGTCAGGTCTTGAAAATGGTCTGTACCTACCTATGTTGTGCTTCCTGTTTGTCATGAGAAAACTTTAGTGAGAATCGTTGAAACAATAATTTCGGAATATGAAATTCTGAATTTATTGCCGTCTATTTTCCAATCCAGATACGGAGATCCGTATAGGGAGTTCAAATGATGTGAGGGAATTCAATTATTTCTCCGGCGACTACGGCATTCTCTATTTAACCCCTGCTGTTGAATTAAGTACTACATATTTGACCTCAATTCTCTTGACACAATAAATATTACACGAGGCATATTTCTAGACAAATCACTCTCACTCGCTTTCTCTCTCTTTCTCTCTCTTCCTCTCCTCCAGCTATGCCGTGCCATGCCATCCCATCAAGCTTTATTTTAAAGATAATAATTATTTAGTAGGTTCTCTCATCTTATGCCAAGAGAAATGATCAGTGAGGACAGTGGAAACCGCTGGAGAGAAATGTTAGAGGATGCAGTCATAACATTTGCATAACTACTTCTGATTTCATCCCTACACCAATTCCCATTCCCATTCATATTGGATTTTAAGTCCACATACTTTTCCTCAACTTTCTCTCTTTCCTGCTCCATCCTCATATGTATATGAGATGCCGGGATTTTATGGGAAAAAGTGAGGAAGGAAACCTTGTGGGGAATGACTTTTGGTGAATATTAGCAAGGAGCTTTTGTCCTAGTTCTTGGTTTAATGTTTTTATAAAGCGGTGAAGGGATGGCATGGTCTGTCTAAGCACATTCCTCTAGTGGAAATTCCCCAGACACTAAGATTACTTTTACTCTAACATCGAATTTTACATATTAAAAACCCTCCACCGTATGTACATGCATAATGTTAACGTTCACTCGTTTGATGACTTTTACAGTGCTCCGAAGGACTTGTTCCGACAAGGTGTCCCAGAAGATAGTTTCATTCTAAGACAGCAATTTTAAATAAATATATTACAGTCGAGTTTTTTGGGTCACATGGCTTTGAGTTCTTGTATTTTGCAATACTTATTTGATGCATGACTTTCAGACGGCAACTATTTTAATATAATCATAGAGCTTCCATAGATTGATGGCTGTAATTAGTGACACAATTTAAACTAAACCTTAAATATATTACCTTCAAATCAAAACATACGTTACATGATACTCGCCGGTAAGGCGTGCTTAAATACGTGTATTATCTCGTATTTTTTTTTATATAAAAACGGCCAGCTATCCGTTTAGTTAACGGAAGGTGACCCTAGGAGTAGGAAAAATTCCAGGCCAAAAAACTTCACACTACGACTTTTGTTTGTTTCTTGGTTTGGTTTAAAATTAATTTTATGTGATGAGAAACCTTGCGTTTGTCCTAGGAATTCAACTTTCACCGTTGCAAAGCGGCAAGGTCTACCTTTACCACGACCCTTCAGGGGACCGACAAATACAATAAATTTTCCATTTGCAATTTTAATACAGCTCATACAGATTACAACCGTTCATTCGTCTTAACCGAGAAGACTCGGAAATCAAGAATTCTAAAGGAAACTAGATCAAGTGAATTTTGGAGACAAATATTTACTTACAGGAGAGTGAAATGAGTTTTTCTACGTCGCCTTTGCCTTCCTTCTTTGACCGCATTTGCATACATGGATTTTCATTTTTGGCAGCCGAACAGAAGTTCGATCATTTGGAAGTGTTGAAATCCAATGATTACTCCCGTTAAATACATAGAGAAAGAAGAAACCGAGTTTCATTCAAGTGCATGGACTTCTAGAAGGAGATTAGACTTTGTGTTCATCTCCCTGGGCGTGTGTACTTTACGCAGATCGTACGTGTGGCGTATGGTGTGGTGAGAATTTTTTCTCTCTCATTGACATTCAAAGGAACCAATAAAGATAAGATGCAAGTGGTGAGATGAGAGAAAGATTCAAACCTGGATTCCTCTCCCTCTGAAGCCTCGAATGAATGAAACTTGAGAGAAGTGCAAAATTCAATGGATTGATGCGTGCCAAATTGAACCATTGTGGTCGTTGGCCGTATGAAATGTCTTTGACTACTCAAGACTAAACCGAACTCTGAGTATTTATTTGTTTGGTGTGTCGTGGTGTTGACCACAATCGCTTCTATTGAAAATTCCGAATAAGTTTCTGTAGAGAATATGTTATATTTCCATTTAGCCTAAGCTACGGGGATTACTCCAAGTAGTAGTAAAAAAGTTATTTCGGCAATCACTACACATGTTAAGTATTCTGCGACGGACAACTGGCTTGACGATTTTGAATTATACACAATTCTTTCATTTTGAAAGATTGATAATTCCTCCCATTGGGAAATCAGAATAAATCCAGGGCTTAAACGAATGGCCCATGGCCTACGCATTCCTGCATCGACTCCGGGTCAATAATTTGTATTTTCTTTAAAGAACAGATAAACCGGAAAAGTTGTCAAAAAGTGTCACGTTTTGTTGTTCTGGTCAAAATTGTAAATATTGGAGGGTGCAGTAAGTTGTAATATTTGCCAGCAAGTATGAAATTCCATGGGGTGACGTGAGTTGTACTTTCGAAAATCTTGATATCCAGCTACATTGACTATTCGGGTTGAGACATTCACTATCTTTGTTGTTTGCTCGTCTAGGAGATAAGCCAACAACTTTATGATGAAAAATCCATTCGCTGTGTAGTGTAATACAATACTAGCTACCGTATGGTGAAAGTTGACTTTCTCCGGAAAAAATCGCTCCAAAACTGATATGGCGTAGTTTGCGTACTCCGACTTGCGGCGACATAGAATCGATTCTCTTGAGATTTTTTTTTGTTCCTCTAATGTTCATTCGTTCCAGTGTTTTCACGCACACGTTTGTTGGGTTTCATAATTCCCTGTCAACTACAACTGCTCGCTTCTTTTGCTTTGCTTATCATTTTTTGACGTAGGCCACCTTCCAAGAAATTCTCATGTTGATTGACGGTATGTTTAGTCACGAGTTTATTCAAGCCGCAGAAATAATATGTATGGGGGGTTGAGCAGAATGTTACGTTTCAAATGAGTACATCGTAGTTGTCATTACACTCAATTACTACTAGTCTTGAAGGATAGACTTTTCAAGTTCAGACTTCCATGGAATAAAGATGCGTAGCACGAGTGAATCATATTTTGTTTGGACTGATTTCATATTTCACATGGTTTAGCTTGCGTTGTAATATCAACATAAGCTTACAGTCACACTTATTCTTGCGAATCATCTTGTGAGGTTCTTTAAGATTTTTAAGATCCAACGTTGTAGATTATTTTCGGCTTCGGCTTCTGATGATGTTTTTTATTTGTCATTTTGATCTGCCTGGAGAACCGTTGCAAGAACGTACAAAGAATAATAAGTTCATTGATTGACATATACCATAAATCATGAACAATTATCGGCACATTATTCATGGAGTTGGCATTCCGTCGATTGTGCCTAAAATATTCGCCCCTAGTAGTAGGACGGTGTAAATCAGGCAATAATCCACCCAATTCGCTGATGTGGTAAATTTTGACATCACTGCGAAAGAAAAGGGCTAAAATTCTTAATTTAGCCGACAACTTCTGAAAATCAAGTACCGAGTTGATCTCAGGAATGTAACAATTCGTCATTATATTTTGTCGTGGTCAATTAAGCCAGCCATTTTATTGTGATCATTTGTGTGCCTAATAAAAGTTTTGCTCCGTACTTGGAGAAGTCAGAAATAAGTCTTTTTATGAAGGAGTGGCTGTTGGAGGCGTAAAAGTCTGTAAACCCCCTAATAATTCTCTAGGATTATTACGCTCTATTATCAAATCTGCCTTTTATGCTTTAATGAAAGACACTTGAAATAATATGGTGATAACATAACATTACACCATCCAAAGAAAACTGAATGGGGGCAATGGAACAAAGACCAGTCTCTGTGTGTCTTCACAAGACAGATTAAAGGATCTTTCTTTCCCTTCTTTTTACTTCATTCACTATGAATGAATGGAAAAAGAGGAAAGGAACTGGATAGAATGAGATGAAAAGGGGAAATAATTCCCAAAGACATTACATACAGAGTTAATACATTACATTTGCCCAACCCTCCTACAATCCATTCTATGGAGCTTTAGTTTACTGAACTGAACTCTTGGACCCCTCGTTTTGAGGGTTTTATTATTGCAAGTGCAAGTGAAACACGCCATCATAGAAAAGATCACGCCGTTAGAATCTAAGAGAATTCTGTTAAAAAACATGAAAGGTTTCTTTTCCCCTAACACTCATCCAATATTCTGGAAAGAAGACCCCCTTTTTTCTCTCATCCGATTGTTTGGATTACATCACTTTGAGTTAATTCATTGAATTCGGTGTACTTGAGTCTTCAGTGGATCAGAAAGGGACTCAAAGGTTATCATAGGCTAAAAGTCAGATATCCCACGGCGTTCCTTATACTTTGGAATCAGATGCTAATCACTTGTTTATTATGTGGTCTTCGCTCAGCATACAAAAGGATTATTTTTAAAAAAAAATGATTTTAAATATTTGTCTTTTGAAGTAGAGTTAATATAAGTGAAATGTGGGTTTGTAAAATTGATGAAACGATCTATACTTAAACGATTCATTTTGAACAATTCGTTGTAGCATAGTTATACAGACTGTTGTATGTCGGCGGTGTGACTTCCGTCCTTGTGTAGGCACTGGTCGCTTGAAACAAGTTATTCTTCGTTGAATTTTTTTCCTACTACTAGGCGTAGCTTTCATCAGCGAAATTCTCTAAGAAAATTCCCAATGATTCTTGGCCGTGTCCTATAAGTGCATAATGAGTACAGTTTTTTTTTTATTGCAGTAGAAGAAAGTATCATGAAATCTGATATTTAAAGGTATGACGGATAGGAGTCAGTTACGTCCTATTTTTTGACCAAGTCAATTAGGTATAATTTATCTTTCAGTAGTGCTAGATTCATTGTCTGCTAGATTCAACTAGCTGGTGACATCCAATGACCTTTAATTGCGAATGGTGATTACAAATGCGCCGAATTCTGCATAAAGACTAGAAGTAAGATTACGGTACCTTCTTCATGGGAATTCATTGCAAGACATTGACAAGTATTTAGCGTTCGGTAACAGACGGGCTGGTCTCAAGGGGCGATGTAACTTAAAGTTCTATAAAAATCTAGAATCAATCACGCGGACTGAATCAGACTCAAGACACTTCATCAGGTAGGTAGTAAGTTGGTCACAAATTCGACTTCGGTGGTGGTAGGCACGGCCCATGTTGGAAAGTGACATATCGTACATTTAGACGGAAAGAAAGCCCTTTCATTTCTTCTGACAGTTTTTCTTTGTGACTCAAGTTGTGGTTTGTTTGAAGAAGAGTCTACTCAGCATCTCTATCCTGAGTTCACGACGCGATAGATTTAAAGATGTCCTCTCATCTTGATCAGGAGAGACACACAAATATCTACTTTTTCCTTGATGGTTCTTATCTCTCGAATGAGTTCTGTTCCTTCCTTCGTTCCGTCCCATCCCATGTGTCAAGTGAAACGAAGAAGAAAAAAAGAGAGAGCTTGATCACCCTTTTAAAGGAAAACTAATGTAAGTGCCCTTTGAAGCCTTGAAGTGAACTTCACTTCCCTTCTCATCGTCTCACTCAAATGAACCTTGGGAGTCTGAATTATTGAATAGATCTTCTTTTCCCCAGCCAGAAATGAGATCAAGTCAACTTTATATGTACAGCTACAGCTAGTTGAGCCAATCAAACTTAAACACAAAAGCTAACGTACCTTGCCTGCACTGAGCCAATGCCCTAGTTGGCCACTTGCTTTCCCCACACAATTCTTCTATTCTCTAAACTAAAGCTTTTAAGTATTCTTTTTGAACTACTAGTGGCACGTGGCCTAGGCGCTGCAGTACTATGAGGACTTCTAAAACAGTGCATAAAAATAAAAATCGATCTATCCAATTCATTTTCTTCCCTATAAAATCCTTAAATCGATTTATGTGTAGAAGTAGTCTTAGTTGACGTAGTATTCCGTTCGTTTCGCTGGACTGCACTGAAAAGGGCAATTTATGTCAAGAAAATGCTTCTGAAGTCTTGATCTGATTTTATTTTTGGTGATTCGGATTTTAGTTGATAAAGTAGGGAAGGACGGAGGACCGTTCCCCCAGAAAGTCAGAACCAGGTCTTTGAAATTATCGGTGCAATATGGAAAGAAAGGAAATCAAACCGGATTTGTCAGTTGGAGAAAGATTTGATTTGGTAGAGTAGAGTCAAACAAGATCAATGTTGGCACTGCTGCTACTTTATGGGAAAATTTCATTCTATATATCTACTACAATTGACGTTGCGCGACAGAAATCAGATAGGTTTCTGTTTCAAACATCGATATCACATATTTCAGAAGTAACTGAATGTAATTTCGTCTTAATGACGTAAATGAAGAGGTCTAAACATTGTGAAATATTTTCTGTATCAAAGTTGGGTGTTACTTAATGTCCGAATGAATCTTCTGAAAGAAAATGAATGAGGCCAAAAGGTCAACAGGAGTTAACCTAGGCTAACAAAGTTGTATCATCTCGTCATTCAGCCCTCAACACTTGATACTTATTACTCTCCCGCAAAGGTTTCCTTTCGGCTTTTCTAGACAAACCGCAATCGGAGATCAGAGAACTATGGAAAGTAATGTAATACAATGCATTACCAAAACTTAGTTCTTTTAACTGGGGAAGACTTGGCGTATCCGTCCGTATACACTAACACTCAGACTATTCGCTCATACGGAAGGAAAAGGATTGACAAGCCAAAGTGCCTTTACGTTTGCGTTATATGAAATGGATAAATATAACCACGAACTTGGTACTGGTGGAACTTACATGCTCTAAATCTTACATACAGTTGGGGTTCCTCCACAGGGCCAATTTGGCCGTGATCGGGTAGTGACACAAGAATTGTCATGATAGTAAAGCTAGGGAATTGTGTAGTGGGATTATTGATCTCATCATCAAAGTAAACCCAAAATTATACCAAAGTGTAGAAATCCAAAATACATTGAGCGGAAAATATGATACATCCAAAGGCACATAAGGCGGCAATACTGGACATCTTAATAGTTTAGGTCAATAACAGCATCCTACTAAAGGTCATTACATTCTCAAGATTTACAGCCGAACAAGATAACTAGATAATCCACTACGGACCTTACAGACGTTCCATTTTATCTAACTGCACAATTAATTGTTGAATTGTTTGAAGACACAAATCATATCTGACCGAATGATCCGCTGTTTTTTAATAAATATTTTAAGCTCGTATATAGTAAAAGCAATTCCTAGAACCGTCACTGTAAACCCCCGCCTTCCATCCCAGTGCAGTTTCTTCCTCCAGGAATCTTGACTAAACCGACAAATTCACTCCTCAGTTCCGCTCCATTCCTTTTCCTTTTTCCAGACCCTTATTCTTCCTTCCAGGCTTTTTTCTCTGTTGAAGGTAGAATAAGCTTAGTGGTGGCGGTCGATGAGGTTTTTGCATAAAAGTGTTGACTCTTTCAAGGAAAAGAGTTGGAGTTAACAGACAGATAGAAAGTTGAAACTTGGGGGTGGACGTGGGACATAGATATAGACGACGAAGGAAGAAAGTGAAATTTCAGTTTCATGAAGTCAGTCTCAAGTCAAGCGCTTTTATTTGCACTATAGATTGAGTCCAAGAGCCTTCAAGTACATAGTGAGAGAGTGCGATGGAGAAAGCCTTCACTTTCTTCATCCAGTATAGCCAAATCCAAAGCTTCTATACTATGGAATAATATGGAGACTCAAGTCTTTTTAGCCTTACGAGAGATGAGCAGAAACCAGCAAATATTATCTTCATGCAGCTGTCCTCCATTTATGTACACACACGAGGACGAGGACACATGAGTTCGTACGTGCAGGACTTCCATCTTACACTTAACTTTACTGCACCACTTCTTGTGTGTCCGTGTAACTTCTCCTTGATCTAAGACTTGGAATAGCAAAACGAAGGACGGTCAAGTAATTTCAAGCAGGGACACTTTATTGACTTTGAAAACTTCTTTCAGAAAGATAAGCACGGAAGACACGCAGTCTGACGAGTACGTCAAGATCAGGCGTGACGATCGGTTTGACGCATAAAATTCAAAGTCGTTGATGAGGTCCACAACTGCTAAATGTTTTTTTTAATATCAAAATAAACGAATTTATTCAATCACCGACTTCCATACAAAGATTGCCCAAAGGACACGGAATACAAATTATAGTTGTTTTAAATTTTATGTTAACAATGTTACCCGAAAGGACTAGCGAAAAACTGATGTTTTTGTGTATTTCTTTCGATGAATTAATTGGTCTAATAATACTACTAATTATTTCTTGGGTCCTAATCTTCATACGAAGCTGATGAAGAGTACGTTTTAAATAAAATAACTCTATCATGTTAGAAAGCAGAAGTGAATAACATTATGGCTCCATATTAGAAAGATTTTGGGTTTTACGACATACTTCGATTAGGAATGATAAACTAAAAATTTGCTTCTAGAAATTGGTTGACAAACTCCTGTAATCCAAAGCCTCCGAAACTTTTCAACATGCATTCCATTCGATTTTGAACATAATCTTAAACTATGACATATTGCCACACTCTCTCTGCTAATTCCAGAATTAAAATACTAAAAATATCTCTATTTCATCGTCATGCAAATAATAACTTTTACTGAATAATATTTCCCTTGAATACTCTTTGACTACAATTTTCTAATATTAAACATGATCGAACATTCGTGCATAATTATGGAAATGTTGTAAGTCATATACTAAAAACATCCATATACGATTTCAATTATTTTAGTGTCGAGTTATGGTGGATAATTGTTCCTAGTTCTTTAATATCAATTACGCACACGAGAAGCGCTTTAATTTTGCAGTCCTCCATTTACAGTAACGAAATTTGGCCAATTTTCATTATAATTTGTATGATTGGTAATTTACATAATGAACTTTTGCACATCAGAGGCGAACATAATTTATGGCTATACACTGCTGTACATTACAACATGCACTCCCACTCCGAGTTTGGGAGATTAGTGAACTTACTCCTTCATTCCAACTCTTGGAAACTCAAACAGTCCGACTTGACAGATAGACTCAGAACGAGTTAGAATTGAAAGTGAGGAAGAAGAAGAAAAGGAAAGAAAGACTTCATTTTCTCCAAGTTTCTGTTTTAAATTAAGAGAGAATGAAACATGTGTCAGTTTAGTGAATGCGAAAACTTATCTTATTGCTTTCTGATCCAGTTTAGAAGTGATATATTCATTCGTTCCATTCATGCCACACCATTCTCACTCAATACTACGTATATACTACTAATTCTTCGACTGCATTAAGACATCTCAGTAAAAATACTTAAGCAAAATTTCAGCTAGAATATAATGACTAAGATTAATGAGAGAAAAGCAAAAAGGCGTAATTAGAAAAATGAATGGGACATTCGCTCTTGTCTGACTTAATGACTCAAAAGAATGTGACTTTGATTTATTTGTCGAATGGTTTCTTCTTGCAGAAAATTTTGACAGGTTTTTAATATTTGTGTATCAAATTTTACCTGGTAAGTTAAGATATTTTCATGAGTCAACTAACTATTGTAATACTGGACATATCTCATTAATGGAGTGCTGATATTAATGTCAATTTTAATGACAACGAGCAGACTTTGTCCAAAAATTAAGCCAGATCAAAAATTCTCGCTTCATGGACTAAACTACGAAGAATGTTGGTTTTTGTTCATATTCACAACTTTTTAAACGAGTTTTGGACTCCATTTTGGTCCGTATCGCCTCCCTGCCCACCATTAAACGAAACGTCCGGACCAATAATGTACAGGAATGACGATTTCTGTCTTAACAATTCCGTGTGCTGTATGACTCCGTAATTGAGTAGAAATGAGTAAATTCCCTAAAGAAAATTAAGCGTCCCTCATTGCATCCATTCCGTAGATGTAAATGTAAGGAGGACAAGGAATTGCTAAAGAGATGAAGATCACAGGGGATTTGATTCACAATGAGGGGAAGGAAATGGGATAGACAAGCGCATCGCATCTCAAAAAGTAAACTGCCAACTTTTTTTCTCTTATGTAAGTACAGTGCAGTCCTTACCAACTCCCAACACTAAAACATCCATACTCGACATGTATTCCCATCTCATTACAACAACTCAAGTTTAGTGAAAGTAAACTTGTCTCTGGTCTGACTCTGGGTTCGGTCTTACAGCACAGTACATAGTCTGGTCTGGAATTTCGACTTTTCGTCATGGAAAACTGGAGAAAGTCTTCAATGTTCGTATGCACACATGGATGTGTGCTTTCCCTGCCTGCCACTTCACTCAATACTACGTCCATCCTGCCTCCTTTGCCTTTTCCTTCCTTATTTTCTCCTTTATGCTTTCTCTTCTAAGATAGACAATTCCCCAGAGCAGACGTGTGGAGTAGCGTAAAGAGTTTAGATGTTGTAGGGAATATGAACAATTACTAGTCTATGTACAATGCAGACTACATTGAACTCGACAATTTTGATCGTCCTGGGTCGTAATTTTGGTAAAAAGTTTTTGTTGACGAGTCGTTTTCAGAATTCAAGGAGCTTTCTAGCCGTATAGCTTCCTGAGTATATCACTTGTCGGAAAATTGTGGAATAGTGAAAACAACCGAATAGATCGAACTATATCCCAAGTTATGGGAGAAAATATAACACAGAAAATTCATAATTCTTCACCATACACGAGTTGCGTTGTAGTAGAGAGTTCTCCAGTTTTCAACATCGTTTCCAGTGACATTCCTCTCGAAAGAGCACGTCAGCCCCGTTGTTCTTCGGATGCTGCATCGAGACAACTCAGTTAATCTGTCACGATTGCCTACAACATACACATTCCTACCATATACTCACTTGTTCACTTGTTGTGTGTGCATGGAGAAAAGTCTGGTCTTGACTTGAGAACATGGAGAAGTCGTATTCGTTTCACACCCACAACACAACCAAAAACCCAAGAAAGGTCTTTCTACTGAAACTACGAACAAATATAATAAACATGCTTTTACTTTACCATTTCACAGTCCACAACACCACACTTTCTCCGGGACAGCATTGCATTGCTGCTCTTTCTTCTTCTCAGAGGCTTTCTTGTTTATAACTGAACCAGGACCAGAACTAAACAATCGACTCACTCTTTGTTTAGTACTTTAAAATATACATGGACTGCGTTGCGTGCGTACAGGAAAACGATAGATGAATTTTTTCTATAGAATGAGTAGAAAATACTCCGTATTTGGCCTGGGTGTTCAAGAAAATGTTCATTTTATGGGTAATTTACGCAATAATACAAGCATTAATTGACATCCATTCGTAAAAACATCATATAATGACGGATAAGGTTGTGTATTCTTTGTGAGAGCTCCCTATACCAATAAGTTATGACTCACTGACCGAATGCTTAATAAGTTCGCTATTTCTTTACTCATGGCCATATGTGTATGAAGTACCGTAATCAGGAACTATCAGGGACGCTCGACGCTTCAGTCCGTAATTATGGTGCCGAAGAAATTTTTAGAACCTTAAGTACGGGCTTATCTTCTGAGAAATGTCACCCTTACCCTCCAGAATCACTAGAAATAGCCGTATATAAAAGGGAAATTTCATTGCCAAAACATTGTGCACGTTGTCAGACTAAATTCTAAATTGACAGATTTACCTGATGGATTTATTGGCAATGAGCTTTTGCTATATTCCCAAGTACATCATTCGAACTGACGTAGAGTCTGGTAAAATAGAGTTTCAAATTTCTTCCTCTTTACATGAACAGGAGGTTCTTCCAAAGGCGCCAAAATTATGGGGTGGGTGCGAAGATTCGAGGGTTGTATTCACATCCTTAAGAGCAATTAAGTCATACCATGGAATTGCTTTATGAAATGAATTGGGTGTGTAAAAAGCTGAAGCTAAGAAGAAAGGGGATGAGAGTGTACTTCATTCATATGTTTACAATTTTATGTTGAAGTAGTAAAGATTGAGATTATGTACAAGGACTAGTGCAATCGTTGTGTTCTGTTGGCGTGGTTGAAGTAAAAGTGAGCTCTATTTTGCATGTTTTATACATTTTCCTCACATTTATACTGCATTATTTCAGAATCCCTTCCTCCTTGTTCATGGTACATGCAAATTGCAAATTCTCCCGAAATCCCCGACCTTATTATGCAATGAGAAGGAAGGAATAGCAGATTTAGAACATTTTCTTCACTCATGTTACGTGTGCTAAAAGTTTTTCTTTTGCTCCCCATGCCACTCACTCACTCTCACTTAAAATAGATGCTCTAGAGATATTATTACTCCGTCTGCTTTCTCAAGCATCCATCCCTATCTCACTTAAGCTGTATTGTGTACCCAGTAAACTTTCTTAGTTGCTTTTACTAGTGTCAGGGAATCTACACTTTGTGTGTATGTTTTAGAATACTGCCATACTGGAGAAAAGGGAATACTTAATGATTTAAACCTTCAGGGATCTTCGTCTTTTGTTTCAAATTTAATTTCCTTCAACTTATACTTATGGAGCTGCGTTGGAATTAATATCTGTGTAACATGAAAGAATTCGTGTGCGTATACCGTAAATCTTTAAATAGTGTCCCGAGTTTCATTTGTTAAAATACGAACAGGTCACAAGATGGTTTCCGTTGCAAAGCCCGATAATTCTTTTAAAATTGGTTAATGTAATGCATAACTTAGTTTTAAAAAGGTCAACGACAAAATTAGTGCAGAAAATTTACAGATGTGGAAATTGGAATCCTATAGTGTCTATTTCACTGGTCTATCAGGTGATAATCTTAATTCAATATTTGAGTAATGGCCGGACTCGGTTTGCGGATTGCTTTTATAACCGATTTTTTTCTCAAAGTCAAAGTGTTGAATTTCACAAAAAAATCAATACACATCACATCATCCACACATTGGTGGATTTCGTTGAGGTTAGCCTGAATGGGCCTTTTACATTCCAGATGGGTTGAATTGCATTACATTACTTTACACATCTTCCCGGCTCAACCCGTGGAAACTGGGAAGAAGATGGACGGACGTACAGGAGAGGAAGAAGTGGAAGAAAAAAGCGAGATCTCATGAATTGAATGGAATTGAATTGAAAAAGAAGTGATAATAAGAAGAAGTCGTGGAGTGAGCATTACGGAGCATCCTAGTATGTCAGTATAGATGTACTGGATCCAATAGTACTGTATTGGATAGAAGACTCAGCACAAGTCTCTTTACAAGTCTAGTACCAATCATTCTCTCATTCATCAATTCTACTTCACATTCCGTATGTCTCTTGGAAAAAAACTCTATTCGAATTCGAAACCGGGACTTCCTACCACACATGTACGGCATTCGGTATTGTATCCGTGCCGTGTTTGAAAAGAAAGCAAACTTCTGGCAGTGTGTTAGCAGTTGGCTTGGTTTGAGAGTTTTTTCTTTGATTTAAGTTAATACAGTACATCCACCATGCATGAGATACCAAAGTGGTACCTCAGTACTCCACTCAGTATACACTTCATTCTACTAATGAGAAAGAAACAAGTGTGTCTGTCTGTTTCTCTGTTTTTTCTTGAAATCTGAGAAGGTGAGCTAACAAAACAGACAATTTCCAATCCAATCTAAGTGCATGGTTATGTTAAAAGAAGTCAATTGCTTTGAAGACATTTTTACCAGATTTCATTTCATTGCTCTCCAGTGTAGTGGTGCCATTAGGTTTACGACGTAAAAAGTAGGAGCAGATCAAAACACTCCCAGTTCCAAATTGAAGCAAAGGACAAATACGCAGAAACCGAAAAAGGAGATAGCAACAGATACTCAGAAATACTGGATATTCAAAATTAATTAAGTTCTTTTCAATGTTAGAGGCGTTTGGAGCCAATTTAACGGTTAATTTAAGTTACGCAAATTTGTTGGCATTTCTACCATCGTACAAAATTCCAGGACGTACGAAACAAATCCTGACTAAATGACGCATCTTGATGTGATTTGTCATGAATTGGCATGAAAATCCCAGATAAAAATAAATTGCAAAGTTAGTGATCTTTCGGATCGTCATTTTTGCACTGGTTTTGGCTTAGTTCAAACTGCGCAATTCAGGCCCGTTGATTTTTTCTTGGCCGCCATAAAAGTTCATTTTCGCATCAATTCGAACATCTTGAATGTTCGTATGTGACGTTAAGGTCGAGCTTTGTGAAAATATGAGCGCGACACACATGACAAGGGACACATGTTCGTTTGAAGGAAGACGCGACAAGCGTAAGACAACCCGAAGGGAGTTTTCTTAGAATAAAAAGTGTCATAAATTTTACCAGGCATTCACTGCATACACTACTACATGACCTTTCCCACCGCGGAAAATCCTATGTTTTGCCTCCGTCGCGTTGAATTTTGCCTTATTACGACTTTATGTTAGTAAGCCCTATATATGTCAGAATTTGAAATCGAGTTGGGTCATATTTAAAGTTGTCGAGTCATGGGAACAAGAAAAGGCTCATTCAAATAACTATACACCAGTCGACTTGAGTATCAGAAGCGGGGATGAACTGTGTATATCCAGTCTTGTAGTCTTGGGACTAGTTTTTCATTTCATTTGAAGTTTTCCTCTTCCTGTGTCAAATTTGCTTAAAGAAGTTAGCTCTTGTCAGGGCAAGTCAAAACTATTTTTTCAAGAAGTCTTAGTTGTCATTCCGTCAAACTAAACTTTAGAGTCGGAGCTTGCCGGGGCGAAGCAGTCAATCCGCTGCGCTGAATCTTCCTAGGAACAAATTCGTCCTTTTTCAAACGGCTCAAACTTGGCTTGGCCATTGCGTCTCTTGCGAATGTAAGAATTTAATTTAAAGTAGTTTGACTTTCACTTTTGGACTTTGTATTTTATTTTTCCCAGTGCGATAAAAAACTTTTGAGAAAGATCTAACGCTGTGAAAATAAAATACGGAAACTAAACGTGAGATCAACAATTTGGTAGAGTGTTCAAGTCAAGAGAAACCTTTTTGTCACCTAGGTCCTTCGAAAATTTATTTCAAAGAGGTGCACGTTTTTTCGTAAATAAGGTTTCACCGCTTGTTCAACTATTGCGGAAAAGCAATACGTATGAACATGAACTCGATCATTCGAGACTTGACTCTTGACTCGAGACTTGACTCTTGACTTGAAAGGTTGTGTTCTCGTCCAAGCCAACTAAAATATCTACAAGTTGTAATTACATATTATTTTCCTTGCTATGCCTCTGAGTATACCTGCCATTGTTAAACCGAATACTACTGTGAAGTCTACTATTAACACGAGAGCAACGGTTAAACGAATTAGCAGTGCAAGTTCACTAAATTCTGTAAAAAAGCGAAAAGTTGCTGAAGTTGTTGTAGACACATCTACATCATCTGATAATTCAGAAATATCTGACGACACAAACCACTCCCCTCCTAATATGATGGAAGATGGGGACTTGGACAGCAGCTCCGCAATCGATTTTAAAAAAGAAATCTCTGAGATTTTACAAATCGTCAAAACAAATGGTCAGAACCTCCAAAATTTCGCCACTTCAATCACAACAAAAGTTAGTGAATTAGATGTTCGTGTCTCTTCATTAGAAAAACAAAGACAGAATGAGAATCCAAAAATTGATCAGCATGAGCGTGATATTGAGAAGATTCTTACTGACCTAAACAAACTTAATATTGTCATTCATGGAATACCTGAAAAAATAAATGAAACAAATGATGACCTCCGTGTAACGCTAGAAGCGTTTTTCAAAGATTCACTCGAAATTGAACATCTTGGTTTCTCTGACGCAACTCGTAATCCTATTCGTCCACAAAATAACCAAGCAAAACCACGAATTGTCAAAATAACCTTGAACCAATTAAGTGATAAAATGCTTATATTCAACAAATGTCAACTGTTAAAACAGAAAGGACTTGATATATTTATATCTTCGGATCTGCCATATTCTACTAGAAAAAGAAGAGGTCAGTTGCGTGCTGAAAAAAGAATTGCAATCAATATGGGAAAAACTGCTTCACTGTCCGGTGACATACTTACGATCGAAGGAGTTGAATATGTCATTGCTGACAATCGTCTTATAAAAAACACCAAGCCAGGAATTGCAAGGGCTGAACCACCGAGACAAGCTGCTAATGGAAACATCACCACCTTTAATACGGTGCATGGCAATATTCCAAGCTCATTCGTGGAAACTCCGCATAATGGACCAAATTGACTAAATAGTCATGACAATTTCCTTGACCATCCACCGCAATTAACTTCAACTCTCACTGGTACTGATAATCTAAATAGTACTACTCCAGCATCATCCAATTATGATGTTTCACATCAACATCTTCAAGTCTGCACCGAACCAACTAAACCGGATAAGTCTAATCATAATATTTCTATTACTCACCTTAATGTCCAATCATTCAATTCTCATGCGTTTCAAATCATTGATATTTTGTATTATTATAGTATTGATATTTTTTGCATGAGTGAAACATTTCTCAAACGAGAGCTATGCTCCATAATTGTACCTAATTACAAAATTCAACGATTTGACCGTACATACAAGGGACGTGGTGGTGTTGCGATAATGTACCGATCTAATTTTAAAGCTGAAATATTTAAATTTCCTAACTCTGAACTCATAAAGAGAAACCCAAACGTTGAGGTCATAGCCATGAAGTTTCAAGTTAACAAAAATAAAACTTTTATAGTTGCCTGCATATACCGTGAACCAGTATATCTGAATGACACTCTAGCACGTGATTGTGAAACCTTTGACATTATTTTTTCTGATTTAATCAACTCTAACAAATATATATATGTACTGGGAGATTTTAACCTAAGGGATCATAAATCATATTCCCTACTTGATAATATTTTACATTCTCACTCTATATCTCAATTAGTAACAGTTCCCACGCGTGGAAATGCAATTCTTGACTTATTTCTAACTAACCATAGTGAATCAATTACTGACGTAAGAGTCCTACAACCACATGTCTCTGACCATAAACTTATTTCTGGCACAATGACCTTCCGTAAACCGAAACTTGAAAAAAAAGTCATTGAATATCGCCCATATAAAACCATCAACCTTGAACTTCTACACAATACACTGCCATGCATTGAATTTCATCCACAAGTTAGCATGCAAACAGGTGTAAAAGTTGAAAGATTTTGTAATACATTACTATCAGCATTTAACAAGGTCGTACCTATTATCAAGAAAACAATTATAGACTATCCCAAAAAAACCACATTGTCGATACAAAGTCGTACCACAAAACGAAATCGAGACTATTATTATAACGCGTACAAAAAAACAAATAGCGTATTTCATCAACATAAATATCAGGAGCTTAACAAGCAATTTAAAAGAAGTATCAGGATTGACTCAAGAAATGCGATAAATATTTCCATTCAACAGAACGGAATGTTTGCAACGCTCAAAAATTATATCCGTTTTAATAAGGACTCACCAAATATAGATATTGACGTCAACCACATAAATGACTATTTTAGTGGGATTAGCAGTTTGACAATTCCTCATACTCACACTCCACGTAAACACCTTGAATTACGCATACCCTTAAATGCATTTAGATTAACAGGGATCTCACATAATCAGCTATATGATACATGGAAAACTATTAAGAAAAAATATAGTACTAGTGAGGATATTTTTGGTATTTCAACTATAATGCTACAGCATAGCCTTAACTACCCGAATGTATTTGGAGAGCTATATTCAATCGTTAATGAAAGCTTAACAACTGGAATTGTGCCCACTGCTCTGAAACTCTCAAAAATAATTCCTATTGCTAAGGTGGATAATCCGCTAGGCCCCAATCACCTAAGACC
>JAQFYE010000080.1:0-60136 GCA_034694305.1 Protaphorura glebata
TTACTCTCATTCAACTGCTGGAACTTTTCCCCAGCTGATATTTCTTAAACGCGCCTAAACCTCCCGGGCACCCTTAATTGTTGTTGGGTAGAATATAGAAGCTATTCCAAATTGGAGGACACCAGGGCTGGTAATCGGAATCGGAATCGGAATCGTAATCGAAAAATAATAGAAATTTCTATGATAATCGGAATCGGAATTATAATCGGAATCGAAATTCTGAAATAATCGGAATCGGAATTGAAAACCGGAATCGAAATTCTAAAATAATCGGAATCGGAATCGAAAATCGGAATTGAAATTCTAAAATAATCGGAATCGGAATCGAAATTTGTATTTATTTGTGCTTTTACGATTCCGATTTCAATATTGCAAATTTGCAGTCAAAGTTGTCAAATCGGGCAAAAGAGGGGGGATATTTTGTTTTTGCTTTCACAATCAGTGCAATTCCGACGTTTTTGAATGCTAGGTCTGGTTATCGGAATCGGAATTAGAATCCGAATCGGAAAATAATCGAAATTTTTATGATAATCGGAATCGGAATTAGAATCGGAATCGATATTCCAAAATAATCGGAATCGGAATCGAAAATCGGAATCGAAATTCTAAAATATTCGGAATCGGAATCAAAAATTGAAATCGAAATTCTAAAATAATCGGAATCGGAATCGAAATAATTTAATAATCGAAGAACTAATCGGAATCGGAATCGGAAAAAAAAATTCCGATTACCAGCTCTGGCAGGACACTACTCAAGTCGGATAATAACAATAATACTATAAAGTGTCATTACTGGCGAATGTTGGTCCAGCACACTTCTGATTCTACCCGTCTTGTGTAGACGCGAAAATGGGCACTGGTACAAAGAAAATGGATACGGAGATGCAATTGTGTTATAGAAACTGAAACGAAATTAACTTCTGTTATATCCGTCGCCTGGCGTGCAGCGCTCATTGATAAATCGACGTGTTAAGTTATAGTTATGTTAAGTTATATTCGTACGGGCTCTGATGACTCTAATGACAAATATTAAAAAAAAAAATAAGTCGTGTCAACTACTTGAGAAATGAAAAAGAGTTTCATCAGGAAACGGTGACAGAAATACGCAGTAACACTAAAAACACGGAAATTGCGCAAATGATAATAATACTCAAGATTATTTGACTAATTTTCCTCATAAGGTTGGTCGATAGTCGTTGTTAACGAATTTGTTTTTTGTTATTTTGCAATTTAGGGTCACCGCGATCTCGCCTGGGTTAATTTAACCCAGGCGAGATCGTGGTGACCCAAAAATGTAGAAATCAACAACTTTGTTGTTGCTAACAGAGGGTATCGACCAACCTTATGAGGAAAGTTAAATAATCTTGATAGCACTGATAATAACAGTATCTTCGATGTCTGGGTTTTGATTACTGTATTTATATTTGGCCAAGTATTTATCATTGTTCGTTGCAGTTTCGAAAATTCAAAAGAACCGTTACAAATATTCCGGAAGAGATGTTCGTTATATTGCAGCTAACCGAGCGCTGTTGATGATGCGCCAAATGCAGATACCACTATTCGGTGAAGTCATTCCAATCATCGGGATACTCGGTGTTTCGAATTATAGTCGTCGTAACGGAGAATCTGGCACATTTTAGAAGTGTCTTCTCATCTCAACTCGTCGAACTAATTCTCAAGGATCTATAAGACTTACAGCTGACCTCAACAGCCGATAAAAAACATTCGATTTCCAGTCAAGAAAACAAATTGGCAAAACACCTTGGAGGAAATCTGAACCCTGTTCGATTTGGCTGCGTTTTTAATGTTGTAGCCCTGGGCCTACTGAACAACTTTTGTTTGACGGTTTGGTTTCGTTTGGTTTCGTTTCTTTATTAACGTGATATTCCAAAGCATTAGAGATGTACCGAATATTCGGTTTCGGCCAACCGAATACTTCGCTCTAAATTAAAGATTAAAATTAAAGGGTTATTAATTTCGGGCATGTCTGCCCAACAAACTTCGTTTCGGGGATTTGGGGACAGAATATTCGGTATTCGGCGAAAGGACCGAATAGTGATATTCGGCCCTATTCGGCTATTCGGCGGAACACCGAATATTCGGCAGACCATATTCCTCAAACGGTATTTGTATCGACAAACCAGCCCGAATTTGAAACCCCTGGTGGATGTGACTATTCATTCGGTACATCTCTGCAAAGCATTCAAACACAAAACTAAGTCTCCTGGACTCCACCCATAAAGTTAGAACAAAGTACAAAACACAAAGAATTATATTTTCGAATATTTATTTGCGTTAAACATAAATGCCAGTACAAGAGATAATAGCACTGTAGAAAGGTAAAAAAACAAGTAAAGAATTAATAAATTTCATATTAATTAGACATGATTGATACTCAAAATTATATATCCGATGATAAATATAAAAAGTGACATTCAAATCATTAGAGAGTAGAAACAGAATGAGTCCGAGCAATAATTTGCAATTTCAGTCACATTTAAAACAAATACAAACATTGATACTTCTAATCCTGATTTGTTCCAATAATCTCCATGTATTATATTAATATATACAATCCTTCTATAGGTACAAGGCAGTGTCATTAGCTCATGGAGTTCTCATGCACAAACTGTAGTCATTAGTTATCGTAATAGACATGATTTCACCCACAATTCTTACTCTTTTAAGTGCTTATTATTATTGTTGTACAATACTATTTATAACTATTTCTTCAACACATGTGGCTGAACTGGTTAGGCGAAGGCTTATGATTAGTAGTAATCTATAAAAAGCGAGGCTTCAAATTATTATTGAATTTGAATCTATCAGCTAAGATCGGAAGGAAGATGAAGTGAGTAAATTTTAAGACGTACTCCAAAAGGCCGTATGCAGATTTTACAAGACAGCCTTGCATAATTTAAATTTAATAGGAATAATTGGTATTTGTCTTTTCAGAATACGTAGTTTGCAGTTGGATTACACAATAATGACTAGAAGGCTTTACTATACACATCATTGCATAATCTCTGTCATCAGTTCACTCACTACAAATACTCGTAGTGTTTTCCGCTAAAGCGAATTCCCAAAAAAGACAGCAAATACTCAGAAAACACAGCTCAAGAAAACTTGAAACTTCGAACGGTTAACGGCAAAAATCAATTCCGCTGCCACTGTATAATTTTTTGTAAAACAATTAACCAATTTTTTATCATTTCTTAATTGGAATGTTCTTTCCAGGGCAAACGATTAATATTATGTATAATAATTTATACATAAACTCGAACAAAGAGCAGCCCAAAAATTAGGAAACATTTTGAGTTCAGTCGAAAAACTGGTTGGATAATGGAAACGTTTGTTTCCAATGTAAGGCTTTTGAGAACTAATTGACTAATTGGTTGAGTGGGACTAACTAACATGAACCGACACTGCGAAAATGCCTATATTATGAATCTCCTTCTCGCTCCTATTTTTTCTTTCCTTTACCAAGAGTTCCAAGCGACAAGGTGTGATGTGAGCCAGACAGTTGTTGGGTCGCATGTTGCAACTTCAATCGCTGAAATTCCGCAATGTCATCTTCCAAAATTTTCTGATAGTCTTCTAATTTCTTCTTTTCCTTATTATTCTCTTCCTTCATCTGCTCAAACTTGTTTTGAAGCTAAAAGAAAAGGGTTAAGTTTGTTTAAATTATGACTATCGACTATCAGACGACGGAAATTTGATAGAACGCGATTTTGAAGGTGCCAAGCGGTCGGTAAACCATCGGCTACTCAACACTGACTTAGCACACCAACACCAAAATTTAAAAATGAGTGAAATACCTCTCTCTCTGACTCTTTCAACTGAGATTCTTTGTCTTTAACCCGTTGTATAAATTGTTGCTTCATATCTTCCTCTTTCTGTGTCAGTTCTTCCTGATGAAGTACCATTTTCTTTTCACAAGTCTGTTGGAAACTCATCGGCTTGTTGTCAGAGTCTACATCGCTAAAGCCCATCTACGATAAAAAATAATAAATATAAGTTCAAGAAAATATGTGCTGTAAACCATAAAAGTTGATTCGGATGTTTCGCGTATTGTGTTTTGTTTATTTTAACAAACCTGCTCCAAACGTGTCTTCCGGTAGAGCTCATAATGTCTGCCATGGGTTTGCTCTCTTAAGTCCTCCATATTTGTACGTATTAACATTTCTCGTAATTTGACAAAGTCACAATGACTCTCATTCTCAACTAAAAGACAAGAATAGATAGAATACATGAAAACGCAAGTGCCTGTTTATTCCACAAGCAGATTAGTTTCGAAATTTTTCACACCTTGAACAGTACCCCAAGGGTACTGTCTTGCCCTCATCATTTTGTTTCCCACTCGAACAAAGTCAGAGCTTCCAATCACTGCAAAGGGAAGATGCCCATTCATCGTCGTATTAACTTCAGCAACACTCTCGTCATCAATTGGAAAATTGTAGATTTTTACACCATTGGATGCCAATTCCGCATTAATCTTCTCCTAGAAAATTTTAATTGATCAATCGATGAAGTGACGCAGCTATCATAGAGGCATATCAATGTTTTACCTTAAATTTTTGAAGTTCTGTTTTTGATATAGTGTCTGCTTTTGCCACGATTGGAATTATATTGACCTTACCATCAAGTTTTTTCATACACATAAGATCGATAGATTTCAGACTGCAACCAAGGAACACAAATGAAGGCAATTTTAATACATCATACATCCCTCCTCTGATTGATTACTGTTGGGGCAGAACTTAAATTTTTCTCAAGTGCTAAATGCTTACCCATGCCCCGTGGGACAAATGAAGTACAGACAAACATGAATCCTTGTGTCGTGATAGACAGCAAGACATCTCTTAATTTTTAATTCCTCCTGGAGGTATGCTTCGAATTGTGCGTCCACATAATCTACGATAGGTTTGAAACTATCCTCCTTGTTGATCTGATCTCCGTACCCGACGGTATCCACAATGGTCAACTGAGAAAAAACATTAATTAGTAGGAACAACATCGAATCATTCGTAGTATACATTCCATCCTATAGAAATTTAATATTTACAACTCAGTCCGCTCGAACTTTTCAATATTTACATTATGCTGCCGGCTAATATACATTCCACATTGCTAACTTGTAATTGTAAATAAATATAGTGGATATACCTTCATCTGAACATTGCTTTCTTGGAGCTCGTAGACGTGAGATTTCAGTTTCACTGAAGTCAAATTGTGAGTACTGGGTGTTGAGTCAAAATTAGTATTAAATAATGAATCCATCAATGTCGACTTTCCAAGACCGGTTTCACCTACAGCAATTCATAAAGAAAACTTAAAAAAAAGTGAACTAATTTAGCAGTGTAAATATAGTAAATAACCAAGTTATCGCTCATCGTTTGACATGAGACTTTCTAGACAAATCGAAAATGTCCGGCAATTTTAGCAGTCATATTACAAAGTCAACTGTCAACGCACAAAAATTTTATTGCTACCAGTTTTATCCAAAATACTTGTCGACACTATGTATAATTTCAGTTCACGCATAAAAATTGAAATTTGATTTATGTTACCTATACAAAGGATGTTAAAGATGAATCCTCGTTGAACGGATTTGTTGACCAATTGATCCGGAAGACTGTCAAACCCGACATGACCCCCCATTGGAAGTGGACGAATTTTGTCCAACATTTTGACAGTTGTTTAATTTTGTAAGTTTGATAGTATTTTGAAAGGAGTGGATGAATGATCCGTTGTGGTATGGGCGTGAATGGAGAATTGACCGGGAGTATAGGTTCTGAGCCGTGCGCCTTCCGCCGTCCGTCTGCTTCTCTACTCTCCCTTCCGTCCGTCTGTCTGTCTGTCCAATCCGTTTAGAATGGATTTTCATCCGCTTTCTGCTTTTTGCCTTTGAGGATTGCGGTTATAGAACCGCCGCCCCGCCATCTCATTTACCCGAAAAACGAGCCCGGCTTTTCTTTCCTCGCTCACATTTTGCTATAACACAGAATATTTGCATGATTACGTTTTCTTAGTCATACTCCTGGGTATTCCCCGAATCTTGAGTGTTACCGCTTCCATTAAAAAACACTCGCATAATCTAAGAAAATGTCCAGACGTCAGACCTTGAAGGTTTTCAGTAACAAATTGCCACACAGCTTTTAATTTGACCAGCCTTTCGATAGCGGCTTATTTCATTATCAAAACCAAATCATTGTCGTAGATTTTCGCTAATCTAGATTTCAGTACTGAACCGGTCGTTCGGATAGCCATCACGGTCTCTAGTCTAAACCTATATACAACACACTTATTAACTGACATTCAAAAGGTAGTGCTTTCCAGCTAAAAGGTTCTATTTCCATTTGGCCTAAGGAAGGTCACATTATTGTAGAAGCAAAAACCTGGAGTAAAATCATCTTAAAACGTAGTGTTGCTCCACGCCTTCTCAAGGGGTCAAACCCTCACCTGTTGCCTGGTGGAAAAAGCATCCTACAACCACCATGCAATGATGGATTGACTAAAATATGTAATATTTCAGAATAATTTATCATGACCATAAGTCCATAGGTCAGATCCTTCATATCAGAAGATGAATCAATTTAGTTTTTGTCCCAAAATCACATTTTTTAGTGATACGGACGGACGGTTCTAACTGCAACTTCGTCCCATAGATAATTTAGTGTTACATGTGTTACACGGGGGCTGGATATGAAAACCATTAAAGTGAGGCCTTAAGAAGGCTAAGGGTCCCAGTCCCAACAAAGTTTTTCAATTCAGCCGAACGGAACTATTTTAATTTGTGTTTGAGCATAAATATTACATGGATATCATAACAGTTACTTTTCTGAAAAATAAACTTAACTCTATTTTGAACAAGTTGAATTTGAGAGCGCCCTTTGCCCTTTCTAATAACTGTGTGGACCCACAATCTTAATTTTAGTAAAGTTTATATCATACAATCAGTGTAACATTATAAAGGGACGTAATGATGAGTCAAAGTCAGACAAGTTTTTACAGTCAACTGGAATAAGTTATAAGGAAATTCAAATAATAACTTCAAAACATGTTTAGGTAATTGTAATCCACCGATCGATGGTAACGCCGTTGTGACCAAATATAACGGATTTTTCCCAATGACTTCATATTTGAATCCTGCTATCCCACGTTGGGTTTGGGTCTCCTTTTAAATTATACTTTGCCTGTGTGAAGCTTTTATACAAATTAGCATAAAATTTTGAATCTTGATTCCTGTTTTGTATTCTCATTGCCATTGCATTATCTCATAGCTTCAAATTGCCATCCCGGTTTTGATTTGAATTCAAAAGTTTGAACAATTATTTAAAAAAAAAGATCCTTCAAATTAGCCTATATTGGTACACTTGTTATAACAGTAAGGGTCCAACATCATTGCGTCTAGTAGTTTTCATAGATTAAGTGGTGCAGTGGTGTTCCATTTGTCCATCTGTCCATACGTAAAGTACCCATGCCAATATGAGAAAACTGGTGCAGAGAATAAGACCTCTTTAAAGAAACCGCTGCGCGCTGTAGTCACGCCGTCTCTGTCCTTGAGATCGAATCCTTACCAAAAACCATTTGTAACCAAGTAAGAACGGCTGCGTGCTCTGTATGCTACTATGAATGCTATGTTACGTTACACGCAACTACTGACTACTAGCAGTTTAATAGAAATCAGGCAAACTTTGAGTTGAATTGAGAATAAGAAACTTTTGTCCAGTAAGAAGAGCTGAGGATGAGTAACTAATCTTCCCTTCATTGGGTTAGGCATAGCTCTTGAGACTTCCAGTCTCGTCTGGTCCCTCAGACTAGCATCTGGCTGCAGGGCCGGACTGGCGACCTAGAGGCGCTGGCGGCGCCAACATTATTAGCATGGGGTGGAGGGCGCCTTAACTCCATGCCCCTAATGTTAAATTTCTCGGGGCTCACGCGGCAAACGCCGCATCGCCACAATGGCCAGTCCGGGCCTGCCTGGCTGGATGAGTTGGTTTGGCTCCGAGCGTCACACTACGAGAACTCTGTCCGCGTTAGTCCGCGAGGACTCGAAGGCTCTAATACGTAGGTACATCTCTAGATGTCCTGCCTCTGTTACTACCCGACAGATGGGAACTTAAGCGATGACCGGTACGGAAATTAACTCGGCACCCTTTGGAAATCAATTCCGCTAATATGCAGAACTTAGACATTTACTAAACCAAAATGATGAGTGACTAGAACATAAGTTTTGAACTGCGGCAAGCTTTATTTTTGGTTTATTTTCTATTTCCTAGAGTCAAATATTGGTTCATGAATTTAGAATGGTCGTATTAAATGATTCTGACAAGTTAAAATTGACTAGTTTGTTTAGATGTGAGTGGAATTGTTGGTGTCGTTTGGTGAGTTTGTGATTAGATTGGTTTCATTGTTGTGGTTTGTTGGACTGTAGGCAGACTGTGTGGATAGTATATCTGTGGTATATATTGAGAAGTATACTGAGTGGTATGGTAGCTCCTCCGTACTTGTGGAAGTCAGTCCTCCTCATGACACAAGACTCAGAGAGTGGGAGATTTAGAATTACTCCGTCGATCCCTTTCGTCCCAAAAATACCATCAAGAAATCCTCTTAGAATTACAATTATTATGTGACAGTGACAGTGAAAGTGACAGTGACGAGTGGAACAACACAAAACACTGAACAAATTCAACAGTCACAGTGTCAAAAAAAAATTTACAAGAAAAAAAAAAATTCCAGACACATACCACGTAATATGTGTAATACCCAAGGATAATTCCCTATATTACTAAAACTCCAAACTCCTCATGTTTATTATGAATTGGATGAGTGGCGCGTAAATTTTACCCAAATAATAAATGAAACTGTAAAAAATTAGTACCGGTTCTTTCCGATTTTAGAGAAACATATTAGATGTAAAATACAGTTATAATAATATTTAGGACGTACGGTCAATCATAATACAACCTGGATGGAATGATTCAAATACATTGATGAAATTCTTATATAAATTTTCGTCCACAATTGGTCACTGGTAATTGAAAGAGCATACATAGAACTTTTTCGTTTGTCACGAGAGCGTCCAAGAAATAACTGATTTTCGCGTGATACAAAAGAACAGCGCAATAAAATAAACTTAATAAACTACACTTAACTTTGGTCCATACTTGTTACGTACGTGAAATTATTTTTCTGGTTCACAAATGTAAAAATTCTTTGGAACTACTTACAAATTCCATAGCCCATAAAATATACGACGGTACATTATTTAAGGATGTCGTGTATATGTACGGTTTGAAATATATTCCAGTTTAGAAACCAAGGAAGTATTCTAACTTTGAAATGAGTTCAAACGCGGAGACTGACACCTGTGGGGGAGCCCTGGAAGAGGTTGACCTGAGTGACACTCAAGTTCAAAGTGCACAAGGTGGTGCCAGTTCGACTGAGGCAATGGCTTCTGCCATTGCTACTAATGAGGCAGCCCTGAGAATGGCTAGCCTAAATTTAGAGGACAATATTCATTCCGGGACAAGTAATATGGACCCAGTTTCCTTGGCCTTGGCCCTCAGGGCCACGGCCCTTAGTACCGGCGGTAGTGATAACCATGTGACCCCTGTTAGTGCGAATGTAAAGTTTGCTGTTCTTATTGGGCTGATTGAAGTTGGCCAAGTGTCCAACAAGGATGTGGTCAATGCCGTCCTTCAATTGGTAAGTGATGAATTCAAAAGCTATATTTGGCTTACACCCAATTACAGGTGGACTATTCTGGCATACTTAAAGTAGTATGGCACGAGCACAAATCAATAATGTCAATCTCAACTTCTCTTCATCTACCTTCTAAATCCTCGTTATTAATAAACAGGAGCGTTTGTTTGTTTTGTCTCTCCTTTTATTTTTTCACTTGCAAGAGATGGTGATGTTCGTTTAGTGTAATTGGATCCACCCCTAAGTCGTGCCATTTGAAGATTTGAGGCTCCAAGGAATTGCTTCTTGTGTTGTCATTTCCCAGTGTGTTTTGTGAACCACTCTGTTTCAAATATACCTGTCCAAGGAGTCAAACGCCATAATATAATACTATTACTACAAATTCCAAAATAAAATGAACTATATCTGGTCTCATTGTCGTGAAATCTCTCTGGAAAGATAAAAATTCCATTGTCGGGTGTTCCGAGTTCCAATTCCAGGAGTTCCATTATAGTACATAAGTGTGTTAGGTATACATATGGATGGATGACAACGTACCATTTGTCCGGTTCAGTGGTTCCATTTCCATTAATCGGACGGAACTAGTAGTAGTGGTACAAGTAAAGTACAGGAGGGCGTTTGATAGGACGCACGTTATGTAGAGAAAGGAAAGAAAGAAAAACTGCTGGATCAGATAAGAGAAAGTATATTGCAATTGAGTCCGCCTCCGCCCTGGAGAAAAGAATATCAAGGCGAAATTCCCTGGACTGGATATGTCCAGTGTCGAAAAGAAAGGCAAGGACGACATGGGACAAAGAATCGTCATCACTGCATTGTTTTGTTGGTGCCGGTTGACTTTGGGGATTTTCGATTTAGCCGACAGATAATCTGTTTATGCTTTCGGCATTTGTTCCTTTCCTAAAGTAAAGTATTGATCCATTTTTGATGATGATTAGGTAGTAAACTTAATGTTTGCATTTACCTTACCAGTACCTTCCATCGTTTTTTGAGTGTAGTCTTTGGTGTGTTGGTGTTGGGCTTGTGCAATTTCATCAAACTCTAGGACTACATTGCTTCCTTTTATTGACAATCCATGTGTCTGTGTTTCTGTGTACATAGAGCAGCACGCTACATATATACTCGAGGATTTTACTTCATTTAAGTTTTATGTTCAATCTGAATCTTCCCAGACAAGACTTTTATGGCCAACCAAATCCTAATCATGGAAAACTTACTTGAGGAGATGAATGATTTTTGGCGGCATTTTATTTCTGCTCAGTATCAAAGTACTCGACCAAGAGTCAAGCAATGTCGATTGAATAACATTCGATTTGAATAATTTAATTCCAACTCAACGGTCTTAAGTACAAAATAAAACAGTCCACTCCAGCATAATGTTACCCAATACTACTTGATGTGTCAAAAATTCGTCGCCTTCGGAGTTTTGTCTTTCTGGCGAGGGTACCGTCCCTACGCTTAATAAAAGGTCAAGCCATTTCCCACAAGCAATATCCAAATGTTTGTACATATGCCTTACGGAGAGTTTCAATCAGTGCGAGTATTCATATTTCATATTAATATTCATTTAGATTCAATAATTCACTAGTAGAGTGCCTGCGTACGCATGGAGTATGTGGTTCGATTAATTGGTCCACAACCCATTAAAACCGCACTCATTTAACGCCCATCAACCATCCATCGATGTATCCAAACCATCCGGCCACAATAAACGAGAACAAAGTAATGAATTGAAATTGCCTCTCCATTCATCTTGAACGAACGGCACTGTGTCGAGTCGTCTGATGAATTTTTGTGGTTTACTCCAGTGGGCCCAGATTAATTAATTAGGACAATACTGCGGTTTTGTCCCACTATGTGGTGCGGTATAGAAGTTATGAAATGATCCGCAGCGAGCGCCCAGGAATTCACCTCAATTCATGTAATACGAATTTGAACGACATGTATTTATATGTCAGCCTAGAAGTGAAGGAAAAATGTTAGCATTTCTCTACGTCAAACATAATTTGTTGAAAGTGGAAAACTCTTTGTTTTATAAATTGTCGTTCATGAAATAAAATATAATGTAATACAGTACCGATGACTGTGTCTGGTAGTTCAAGGTAAAACCAAACTCAATTGTTCGCCATTCCGCCATACATTCGGTGTGGTAATTTCAGTCCAAATGACTTTGGATTCCGGCCATATATGTTTTCTCGCAGTTTTACGTTTAAATATTCTATCTAAAGCGGATTGCATTTGAAGTTTGAAGAGCATTGTGCCAGTATAGACTTCACAGTAATTGGAGAAAGACATCTGAAGAGATCAACCATTTGCTTTCACCAAGTGAAAGTACATTCAAAAATGTTTGTATTTTCAACCATTTATTTGAATCTACCTTCACCAATTTCATAGTCCGTTTGATTATACCAAAGTAAAGTCCTTTGTATGTACCATGGCTGGGGAAACTGCTTCAATGTTTTTTTCGAACAGTTTTATATTGATCTTCGGTAGGCATGATCACTAACGAATAGTACACGGATATTTACCACGTCGTACGGTGAATGTAAAGTCGTGAGGAGCATTTAGTATTTTGTACCAATCTAACGATCTTCAAGGACGGGACGATTTTAATCAACTTGTCCAATAATACAGTGAAATATTTGAGTAGTATGAAATAATAAAATTTGGAATTTAGTATTTGTCCTTCCCAAAAATACAGTGAAATAGTCGAGGAGAATTGCAAAAATTCGTAGGCCGAAGACGAAATGCATATTGAAGCGAAGGTTGAGGAAGAATACACGTGGACGAGAACACAATACGTGGTAGGTTAAGGTATAGAATATTCGTCTTTTTGCATTGCGGGACACCACTCTTTCCAAGAGTGGACAATTTACAGTGAGTTGGATTCAGTCATGAATTGTGCATTAGGGACACGAGGGTTTTAGTTTCCATCGGGTGGATCAATAAGTCGGTTCCTAGTCTGTCGACAGTAGCATATAGTCGGAGCATATTTTACAAAGGACTCTTCTTTTTTGGCACGAGTTATTATGCATTATCCCATTCTTCTCTAACGTCCTACGTTGTCCGTATGCGTGTGTATGTATGTTCGGTATTAGTATGGTGTAACGATAATTATGACCAGAGTGACAGGTTGGCTTTTTCAAACCTGTCATCACGACCAAAGAGGAATTGTCGTCTTTCCTTTTTTCACCATGTCACGGAATCCAAACTATGCCTTCTAGCCTGTATGCTTTTGGGCTTCAATTTTAAGTTATATCTGTATTCCAATCCCTAATCAATCAAACGACTTACCCCTAAGTTTTATGGTTTTCGTGTTTGTTTGGGACAAATGGCCGGAGAGAACGCCACCTGATTACGCAACTTTGTTAAAGAACAAAGAAATTAATTAATAACTTCATCATACAAGCTCGTGTACCACAGGATTGGGTCAAACTCTACCGATTGCAACTACGATTAAGTGAGCACAATGGTATCCTGAGGGTTTTATTTCTCGCGGGGATATGGTGGTGTTATGAAATCTTTTCTCCACTGTTGTGCGATGCCTCAAAAAATGGAAAACTAACTCAATCTCTTCCAAAAATACACAATGATGGACCATGCCTTATGACCCTTGAATATGAACCAACCGGCATGTGTGTAGTAATTTTGAAAGGAACAACAGTTGGAGTTCCAATGCGGTTTTTGGTCGTAAAGTTTTGTTTTTTATTGGACCAGGAATGGTACCGCTCCTTGGATGTTGATATTTTCATATTACTAATAAACTAAAGCATAATACGTGTAATAAATCAATCAGTGATGCAGAAATGTAAAGCAGTGCCAACAAGCTAACATGTCCGTGTTCGTCGGTTCTGGAATAGTTTGGAATTTTGTGGATGAGAGACGTCAAAGTTATGAAATTAGATCACCGGTTTTAAACATGTACTAACCAATTGACTCACTGATACTGGCCAGTTTTATATGCTGTATACATATATTTTGATCCGCATGTTAATCTGGATATAGTATAGTTTACGAGGCGAAAGATAACAACAGCCTACGTCGAACCCTAGTGATGGCGATGAGTCGTTGCCTGTTTATGACTCGTCTACTTTTCGATATTATATCGTTCACCGACATACAATCGGCAGTAAAAGAATGTGATAAGTGGATTAGCCTCCAAAATACCCACCTGGGGAATAGGTTAGTAAATTAGGTCGAGGCAAGGGTCAAATGGTGCGGGCCGATGACCTATCTAAGCGTCAGATGTTCCAAATCAAAGTTACAAGTTTTTCCATCAAGCCCTCCAGCTATTCAGCGAAATACATAATATGATTTGCATTAGAAGTCGCACAAGTAAAGTAAATAGGAGCGTTCTGGAATCTGTATTGTTTTCTGGCATATTAGAGAGTTAATATTCTATTACCTGTATTGACCAAAACGTTCAAATTTACCTTCAATGAAGAAGTAAAAATTATAATCTAAACAGCCCAGGTGAATAAAATCACTTCAGGAGTATGTCATTTAAAAGGAGAATGTATTCAAGTGAGAAGTGGAAAATAAATGAATTTTGAATACAATGAATACCCGACTGAGAAAATTTTAATTTCAAGAAGTATAGAAAATTCTGCGAATTCTCTTCAAATCCAAAATTGTACAGCAAACGCAGCATTTTAATTCAAAATTCTCAGAATTACTTGTTTACTGAGATACTCATAAAAGGTGCCATTTGCACATTCGTTTATGTATTAAAGTCGTTCACATGGATCGACCGAAAGTAATGACTGGTTGAACAATTCTTCGTCGAATTACACCATATTTACTCAAATATATTAATTAAAACGGTCTCCTTTGATATGACACGTGCCAGTACGACATCCGCAGTTTGAAGAAGTTGATTAAAATTCTAGAATGAGAGCATTCTTGTAATTTCGTCAGGACGATCGTTCCTCCTTTTAATTTTTGCACATAATCCTAACCTTTTCCAGCTATCTACGTAGCCCATTTGTATGTGTGCTGAATGTTTCCTGTGACGCCTGACCGGTTTAGTGTTTAAGCAGCTTTCCAATTAAAAACGGGCGGACTTAAGTTCGTTCAATACGGAATACGGACGTCCGGACGTGACTACCTACTGGCTGGTCCTACATATATTGATTCCAGAGCGAAATTGTTTCATTAGTTTTTTTTTCTAAGCATTACTAATCTATGAGGATTTACCCATTGTTCGTTCGTGTTGTCCGTTCGTAAAAGGAAGAAGATTGTAGTTATGGTGGAGTTGAATGAATCGATGGAATGGAATCACCTAAGGAGGTCCCTCATGGAACTAATGAGTGAGCCCTAAATAATTTTCCCTTCTTCAGCTTCCTTGGTTTTGGCTTCGATCCCAACCTCAACTTGAGTAAAAGAGTGAAGTAAAGTCTGCCGCCAATTGGGAAATGAAAGAAATAGAAAGTGTATGGTGGAAGGGGGGATTTCCGTGATACCGGTTGCTTTCAGATTTCTTTTACAAGGACCAGCAGGGGACATTGTTAGGTTGTAAAATTTATATCCCGAGGAAGTTTACACGGTCAGTCATTTTAAGTGTTTTGATTACGAATATGAAGATTTCGTCCGAAGATATAATTTTAGATCCCTTTTTGTGATCTTTTTTATACAATTATCCTTCTCCTTTTTGGAATTTGGCCAAAACGTCGACATAATCCTGCAAGAAATATTTGACCGCATCTTGGCCAGAAATGTTATAATTACCCTATCGAAGTTTATCCACGTATGAAGAATGATCTATAATCGCAATGAGAAATTATTAAATAATTTTGTACGCCAACAAAACTTTGAAAACACCCTGATGGATTAATCCGTAATGTTTTTTTTACACCCTGATATGTTTCCTTGTAAGTCAGAAGCTGAATTCACACTCGAATGTATTCCGTTGAGTATTGAACACTGGCGAAGAAGAAGAAACGATGGCGGTCATGTGTGTATGTGTGGGTGGGGAAAAGGAGAAAGTCAGAGAAAGCGGGAGAAAGTGAAGGATAGAATAAAAAACTACAAAAGAGATGAATTACAAGAACATAGACATGGACGAACGTGTCGGAGGAATTCCAAGTAAATTTTTCTCTCCGGCCTTTCCTCCTACCTGTGATGTGAGCGTGATTGCCTATTGCCTTCCTTCAACATTCTTCCTGTTGATTCATTTCATTAAATAGGTGGAATGTGACGGAATGGATGAGACATGAAAAAAAGAGAAAGAAATTGGGTACAAGGAACAAAATAGCTTTGAGTTAGGAGATTTCAATTCGAATCGAATCGGAATTCATGTCAATGCTTTGGTAACCAGTGCAATGCAGTCTAGGGGATGAAACGGTTCCAGATTTTCGTCAACATAAATCTGGACGGCCAACATTTTGTCTCTTGAGTTTGAGTGAGAGTGTAGTAGGGTGGACTATCTGGGGATAAAAGCCCTTCTCCTCATCTTCATGTCTTTCGGATTGTCAAGACCACTTCTTATATTTGTCTTCTTTGGAACATGGAGTCTCTTCGGCATCCGTATCATGGTCCTCGTAGTCCCAGCCACCTAAGCTCACCTTCTCTTGTCATTTTCCTATAAGAATGTTTTTTTTCCTTGCTGGAATATGAGGAATATGAAATTCTTACGGAACCGTCCAATCCAATCCAATGCGAAATGCTCCCTCACTCAAATCCAATACATACACAATAGAATTTTCGAGAAAAGTGAAATATTGGAGGTAGGGCCAAGGTATATATGTGTGTACGTGGATTCGCGGAAATGAAAATATTCCATTTTACATTACGTCTACGTACGAAACGTTAGGATGAGATATTTTTATTCCATGGAAATTCTACTCTACCTACCACTCCTCTTGTTGGATGGAATTCGTGTGAGGAAAGAATGTCGGAAGTTTTTAGGTTATAGGACTACAACTACAACTACGACTGGGACTGGGACGTCTGACAAGGAACACTAACTTAAGAGTAGTCAGATTATATGTCCTGGTCACAAATATCAAAGTTGTTTTGGTCGGTAGAATTTTTTTCACATTAGCCGAATAGTGAAAGGTTATGATGGTGTCGTAGAGTTTTTTCCAATGAGTTCTACCTACTACTGTGGGTACCTTCCCTAGACGAAATGAATAAGAAATTACACGTTGATGTTTGAGGATGTCATACATGTTGTCGGTAATCATGTTTTACACAAGAGCAGTGTTCCTTGTGATATTTGACTAACAACAAACATAGGAAACATACATTCGTCGGATCGGTATGGGAAAGTAGAAAGTGCCAATCCAAATATGACTGAAAAATCGGAAGAAATGTTTTTTTTTTCTTCCTTGGAGTCGTATCCCATAGGAAGAACCAATCAATATATGTTGTGTTGATCGATTGATCCATCCTTTTGTGAGTCTGGTCTGAAGACATGAGCGGAGGTTTGAGGTCTCTCATCTCGTCTTCCTCTCAGTCCACGTACGCAGTCCAACCTCCCACTCCAGATTTCTTCGGCATCGTGAGAATGAGAGAAAGGAAGGGAAAAGAAGAAGGAACGGAGAAATCGGAGAAAGACCTGATCATCAAAAATGGAAAAGAATCCTGATTGTGACTGACTGACTTTAGAGCGGAGAAAAGGAGTGAAGGAAAGAATGAAAACGATCTGGGGTGGCAAAGATTTCCGGGGATTCAATCATGCCCTTAGGACCTTCATTCTTCTTACACGACGTATTCTCTCCCCTGCATTATGCACGTCACACGTTTTAGATTTAAACCACATACACTATACACTAACCCGTTCTTTAGTCCCGGTCCTAGGATTCCTCATCTCATAATGGGCCATTTAGAAAATTCACGAAATCTGAATCCTTTGGCGGTATTCACAACAACTCGTCGATATTGTAACTCGCTATTAATAAGAAGGTGAAAAAGTAGCATTATGGTGTATGTTACCAGCTGTGTTGGGGGTTTGATCTCTTAATTGGATATTTCAGTTTCTTACTGCTGAAATGAATTTCCTCCGAAAATTAGAAAGCAAATACGGAATAACGTAGCCCAATCGTCTGAGTTTGAAACCGCCACTGTTTCCTCCGTCCTGCCTTTTGTGAATCCTGATTCCGTCAGTCTCTTTATTTTTCTTCCCTGGAGCCTCCAATTTGAGGTTGACTGGAATATTGTTTGCTTTTACTTATTTTACATATTATCCTGACTGAGGAATAAGTAGACTCAGACCCCAAAGATAAGATTATGGGTAGGTAAAGTACAGGTATGATAAAATTAAGTTTTCTATCCTTCCTTTACCTTTTTGAAATCATTTTGTTTCGTTACTAGAGTGCCCAACTCGATTCTGAGTGGATGGAAGAATGGATTATGGATATTTAATTTAATGGTAACGAACAGATGTAGATTGTCCTGGGTAGGATTTGGATTTGGATCAAGATGATGATATTGGGTAAGATTAGATAGAAAATTGGTGGAGATAGAGTTGATAGTGGATGGTTGTTGGGTAGATTGTAGAACTTAGACTTAGGTTTATGGTCTATATTCCAGGAGTATTTTATGGGGACATGGTATCTAGAGCAGGACAAAGTAAACTAGAAGGGCTACGCATGATGGGTGAACTAAATCACCCATCATTGCCCCGTCCTGGCCATCCTGGGCTATGAACTGTAAGACTGTAGACTTTAGATGTGCTGACTTGCCCGGGTTTTGGGTCGGGTCGTGTACGTGAGTGAGCAAAATGGGAGCCCCGAAGTCGGGCTGAAACTGAAACTAGAACCGGTGGGTACGACTACGACGGTTGACGGAGAACATTGGATTAGGATAGGACAGGAGGGAAAGCCAAGTGGAGTTATTAGAGAGTGCGTTAGATATGGATAGTCATAAGCGAAGCCGTGCTAGAATTCTAGAATCCTAGACTCACGTTTCTATGCCCTACAACATTTTGTCACAAAGGATTAGCTCAACTTATAGCACGTACTTCTAAATAGCGGGTGGTATTATCCACTAAGTCTAGTTTACAGTGTAAGTCCAGCCTCGGAGAGATGAGTGGTAAATAAATACACCTACTTACTACTTACTCCAGACCTGGCTGGCATAAGTGGTCCTTGTCAAGGAGACCATAAGGAATATCTTTCCAAGGGCATTTCAACCTCCACATATTGGGCTGTCGGGGAGGTACTTATCGTCAGATTTATGAAACTCTTACACTCGCAATAGACAAGAGTTCTTATTGAACGTGACAAGACATTTAAAGTTTCAACAACTGTAGTGAAAGTCTGTTGTACAGACTTTGTTTACTATTTTTTTAACGATGACGTAGTAAAAGAGAGTTTGGGTTAACTCCTTTGAGTTAACCCAAAGAGGGAGCTGCAGACCAAGACAAGCAATCCTGATTTTGAGAAACTTGTCGCAATCTGCCTGGCCTGAAACTCAATATACCGCTTTCGCATTGGAAATAGCTTAAAATCAAGTGGGATAGTAAATTCTCAAGTATCATAGAGAAAAACCATTGAAAGACACGGGGTTTCTGTTATTACTTTGACGCGGTTTTTGATGGAGTATTTTTTCCAATACTAGGGTGGTGCCTTTTTTCCTGCCGTACAGTGAATGTCAATTTTAAGTATGTTTTGAAGAGATGAAAACTGGTCAGGGCCTTATGGGAGAGCTTTGGTAATGTTCATTTCGAGTGTGCTATACTGTATAATATTTTCCCGGCATAGCCACCGATATTTCGATGTTTTGGTTTGTGTTAAAATGACAGACCGAATGTGGAGTAGGTTAGTTTGGACTGGAAATTGGGATGTTGAAGATATTCATTGGATTGGGAAACCCACATAATGCTTACACAAGTCACATATTCATGCACTCATGAAAATGTGTCTCCAGGGGTTTCTTTCAGAGATAGAATGTATGTTGGTTCGGTGTAGTCGAATCAAGTGGTCAGGTTTTATAACACACAAATGTTATTTACTTTTTATATCTTCGAGTTATGTTATACGACCATATGAGGCTCTCGTGGTGTGTAAATTCTTTCTACCAAACTTTCTGCGCAGTCAAAGCTCTACAGATTCCACAATGCAATGTTCTCCTCAAATGGGTCGGCGACATCTATATCCCAATGTCTATGTTGCTTTCTCCAACTCCAACATGCGAAATATTGAGTTCTTGATCTACTTCTCGCCGACTCGGCTTCTGTAGTTGGTCCAAAGACTACTAGTGGTACCATTCCTGGCCACAATGTAAACATCATAAACGTTACATTGATTCATCAGTGAGTGTCACCGACTTTAACTAAACTTTTTATTAAAAAAATTTGTTTTGACTACGAAACTATCATATTTTTGATTTTGATGGTGGATTCTTGACTTCACAAGATTTTACTTAACAAGAACTGGTAATATTTCTTGTTAGATGTTGGCAGCCATGACTTTTTAACTCAGTGGCTGTCAAACCCATGTTTCCAATGTCGAATACGCCATGAGAACTACTTTACCTTCCTTGACTCCTTTGCCTAAAGCCCAAGTTTCAAGTCCGAAGATGGATAGATAATTGGATTTGAGACTAGGTTGATGTAATGAGGACGCGGGTAGAACTCGTTCAGATCATACAAAGTGTTCTGGGCAATGTCATATCGTGTGTAACAATGTACGAAGAAGCAAAGCACATGCATACATTATTTTGTGCCACCGTCGCGTCCTTCGTCTATTGTGTTTTATGCTCTGCTCTCTCATCTTAAAATCGAAGAGGATCCAATTTCTTAAATAAACCGGCCAGCCAATCTAAGTGCAAATTCAAATGAACGCATACACCAGTAGTCGAGAACCAATAACTTTTGTTGTCTCAGGACTTCCACATCAAAATATTTATTATTCAGGAAGAAATTAATAGGAAAATGTTTGGAACGCAATTTTTGAGGGATATGTTGTCGTGTATTTCCTCCTACGCATAATCCGCACGGCATCGCTGTATTTTGGGCTTAATATCTTGTGTAGACATCAATAAATGAAAATAAATAAATATTGCAACTTTATTCTTTATCATTCACAAATTGATGAATTTGAAATGCAGCAATCGTGGCTCAATAATAAGGCATTGTCATTCTTGGAATGCAAGACAATCCATACTAAAGATTGCACGCTCGAAGACTATATAATTAGATTGTAGTCATTTTCAATTAGTTTGAAGATAATATTTCTCTATGGATCTGTTCAGCTGTACACGAAGACGAAGGGAAGGTGCGTTAGCCGTGCCGTGTGGGAGCTGTTTGTATTTAAAATATTATGAGGTAGATTGAATTGAGTGGATCTTGTGTTCATTCACTTTGGAGTAAGTTTACTTAGGTACGGTTTTTTGGAACTTGATTTGGAGTATTGAATTCCATTGAGACACACTCTGTGTGGGTTTGAAAGGGAAAGTCTTGGTGGGTTAAGTGAAGGGAAAAGCTCTGACGTAAGTGAAAGCTATGTCTTCTTGATACTTAACTTGCTTTACGATGGGAACTAATTACACGGCACATCTACTTTATTTTTATGGGTCGCACAGAGAAAACTAGGGAAAAGGGAAAAGCCTAGTTTCGTTAGAATGAGACGAAGGAAGGGTTTAAAACCCTGCCTCACCTAATTTTCTGTTTCTCCTTGAGAAAACAACATCAAACTCTAGAAAGTCTAGACCGAAGGAACAATCGTTATAAATAGAGCGTAACCTTTGATCCCATGGGATGTCATGAAACTGGGCAAATGAATAGAAAGGTTTTGTTTATAAAGGGAATAAATATTTGATGAACATGAAACCTGACGCAGTCCATGGTACTAACAATTCTCTCCAATCAAATTTTAAGGTGTCCAGTTCCGCTTTCTATCAATGCATTTTTAAATACTGTGAGGAGATTTAATTTTATTGAGCCTCACCTTAAATGGGGATACTCGGAATTGGAAAGGAGCTTGAAGCGTTAATCAAATTAAGGGCAATTATTTTTTTGTACCACTCTGGAAACTGGAAAGTACGGTTCATAAAATCTACCAAACATAGATGGCGTAATACGGAGGTATGAACGAAGGAGAGCTCAAGGGCTGAGCCATACGAAACGAAATTACTTGAGAAAAGTTTTCAAATTTGAAGTTGGCGAAATAAAGTCAAAGTTCAGCCATCCAGATGGTAGATAAATTGCCTGGAGTAATTTGAACAATTTTGACGGGTAATAAGATCCAAAGGTGCTAGGTGGAATTGTATTTCAGTGATTTGAAAAGTTTTTGACTATTTTAGTGTCTTATGTCGCACGTCGGAGTGTTTGGAGTAAGGGGGAGCCACCTTGAGGGTTAGATACGAAAATTGTCAACATAATCTTTCACTATAACTGTAGTGTTTCCGACTCATAATAGTTTCTATGAACTAGGAAACTTCGAGACTCTAAAATAATTTGTGGAAATAGAATTTGCAAAGAATCCATGCATATATTTTTTTGGGTCTAGAAATATGTGATACATTGAATTGTTAGGATGAAGCCTGAAGTTTGACAAATGCAATTTTGGAAATGGACTCTGTCTGGCTTTCTCTGACTGAGTTTCTTTCAAGTAGTATTTGTGTGGACAACCAGCTAAGTGCACAGGAAGGAGTTACAATTGCAAATGAAAGAAAAGAACAAAATGTTGACTGTGACTAGGAGGGAAGTGGAAGATTGTGGATGTGGAGGTCTAACTTTTTCTATGTGGTCTTAAGTAAGTCATAGGGAAGAGAAGAAAGGAATGGAATGGAATGAGAGACCATGGATGAGAAGTTCAAGAGAACCTTAATGACTCAAATGGATGACTTTCGATGGATGGATGAATTGAGTTTACTTTCTTCCTCTCCTTCAAATGAGTCGGAAAGATTTTTGACTAGACACTAAATCTACATTTATTTTAGAACCTGGATATCCTCAACATTCACTTCCAAGAACTTTCCTCGTCTTACACAAGAGTTTCCGACTTCAATCAAACTAGACGTTCAGCTCCCTCTAGAAGAGTTCAGGGACATATCCACTATATACTTCTCCCTCGTTTCGTATTTCCAATTCTGCAATTAGGGCACCTTACCAGTTTCGAGCCCGAACCTCCATGGATTTGTTTGAATCACATTCTAATTTACAATGAGTACGAAGATCAATCAGATACAAAAAGCTTTCGGCTGTACACAATTTCCTTAGAGGAATTGGCAGGACCAGGATAACTTGTATTACTCAATTTTGTACAAGTTACTCCACTGTGTATCTCGCAACACAAAGGCATATAGTCATAATGTGCATCCAGTGTCTTTCGTTTTAGCAAGAGGCAGTGTAGCAATGCTTAAAACGAACTACTACTTTAATTGAAGGCATGTTTTAAACTCGATTAAACCAATTGTTCAAAGAGTTAAAAGAATTTACAACTTTACATTATTTACATACTAGGCCAGCGACACATTACATGATACGCAAAGTAAAATGGACTTTTGAGTGCCTCCATCCTACAGTTATGTAAAAATAGACATCTCCATGGTTATTTTAGTTGAGTTTAAATTGCACTTGGATCACATTCAACTGCAATGAAAGTACCGAATATTGTTTTGGACTACAATTGCCAAGAAGCCTAAAAAGCGGAATAGAATAGAATAAATTCTTGTTTGTTGACTCAAAGCTTGTTTTTTGAGGATTTGAGAATTGGAAATCTATTTTTGGGGACACTTTTGCCTTTGGAGGAGTGGGTGCATGGACTATCCATGCATGGGTGGTTTGCTGAATGTTCCCCACAAGTGAAAGTTGTTGTTTAGTTGAGAAATCCTCGTACGGCCTCTGTATTTTACTCTGCACTTCCTTTCTCTCCGAATCTATTATTCTTCTCCATCCGCTGCAACGACACTTAACACTAACTTTCCATTCCATTCACAGTCCCAGTCATTTGAACTCACAACTATTATAATAACACCACTAGATTTTACGAGTTCAAAATTTATCCACACTCCATGCCCTGATCCGCAACACTAAAGCTAGAAACGGAAGGAATTTCATATTCAAAATGATTTGTTCTTAGACTCAAATTTTGAATGTTTTCCGTTTGTCCAATTATTATGTTTCAGCCATAATTTTCCAGTGCATTATTCCCTTCTTACAATTTTCACATGACCAGGAGACCCTGAATTTGGTTTAGCGCTAATTTTAATCTAAAAAGTTAAGTCTTAAAAAATACGACTAGCCTGTTGTAAATTAGTCGCTTCGTTGTTTGTAGCATCTGGGATAGTATAAGTAATCCTTAGCCTTGGCAGGCATTATGCGATGGCTGTTTAAGAGAGGTGTCGTCAAGCCGTTATTTTTTCTTAGACTAAAAAACCCGTGGTTCGAAAACGAACCAGGCGGATCCATCTAGGCGAGCAAAAGAGAAGAGAAGCCCATTTTCCTTTCTCCACGAAGATAGGTATAGTGATAGATAGGAGGGACAGACAGACAGACAGAATCCTTAAGCTATGGTTTTTATGGGTCGTATAAAGATATCATCGCTAGGCCAAATTGAAAGTGATGGTCAACCCATAATTTATAAAAATAGGTGATGATGTTCGAAATTACATTACCGGTCCATATCAAGTAATGCGTGCATATTTTTTTCAAATTATTGAGGCAGTGAATTGTAAGTTTGGCCAGGAATTATCTGCGGACTAAATATATTTTCGAAAATATGGCGGAATTGTGTATAACCCTTAGAAAATGGTTCGGCTGTTAGGAAAGGGCACGTGGATTTAGTATTTGCGGGTGGACGTAGTGGAAGTACGTGTGAAAGTACGGATTGGGTGGTTACTTTCTCTCACCTCTTAATGTATGCCTGGGCATTCACGAGTGGTTCCTTAGCCTAATCCACCTGGAATTGGAATTCTAGGTGGATTTGAAGCTGGGAATGAGGCCAGAGTGGAAAAAGATGTTTTAGAGGATGCTGATGAGGTTGGAGAAAAGCCCGTCCAGCCTCATCTATCTGTACCTAGGACTAGATAGAATAAAATTCGGACCACACATGTACGGAACGTAGGGACAAGTAGCGCCTCTTCTTCCATGGCATGGGAATTGAACTGTACATACGTACATGTGTGGAGTAAAAGAAAGAAGACGCGCAGTGCTAGTCCTGGAAATCCGGAGAAAGTCTGTGCCCGGGCGGGATCCCAATCCCGAGATTCGGAAAGAGAGAACTGAGTCTTTGGAACCACAGTTGCGAGTCAGAAGTTGGGAGAAACACTCGTGTTCCGTCTCAGCATCTACTCCGCTAACAACGTGTTCGCATTCTAACAACATTACAAACAATTTTACCTTCACTTGTCCTACTTCTACATTATTTAACAAGTGCCAAAGTTTTACTTCGTGTGTATTCTAGTGTATATTAGTTATTTACAGTAATAATTTCGTGCATTGCAATCAAAACCAACCACGTGATCTTCGTCACGCTCTATAGAATTACGACAGTTCGCCCATCCTGGTTGTATTGTAGCTATTGGTTGGGAATTATATTTGTCACGGGCATTTCTGAAATATATTGATCCTGGGAGATCCACTTACATTCTAATCTTTGATCCTAGTTTTGGATTCCCGCCGAAAGTTTAAAGGCCTCGTAACGTTTGGCGGTCTCTGTCACGCCAGAGTGTCTGACCTTTCGTTTCGCGGAAAAATAAATTGCGGTAGTGTGGTAGGAAGACGCACCTTTTATTCTGACGACCATTGACTATCGAATACCGGCACTATTAAGTATAGTCTTACATGTCGTTAATCTGCGCATATGATAGGTAGACTACCAAATGATCACCCACGAGGACAACTATTGTGGTTCTAGTTTTGTTAGATGACGGATGACCCAAGGTCATTGTTTCTTACGCACTCGGTGAACTGTTTGGTGTATACAAGTTTCACAACGAAATTGAAATCACAATTAAACTATTACCATTAGGGAGGACTTGCGATTCTTGCAATCGTGGACCAATTCATTTAAAATAGACTCAGTTTAAATCATGACGAATTTAGCAGTCATTCGACATACATTTTAAATACCTGTATATGTGTCGCCTCAGTGTGAAGCTTTCGATGCAGCCGATAGTACTTGTCAAACAGCTGTTGAATGGACAGGAGTATTTCTGTAAACGTAAACATATGCAGATGTTTAGGTTGACATTGCAGGTTAATTATTGTCTCCTTTAAAATGCGCCAAAGCTTAGGTTATAATCGTCTTAGCTTACCTTACTTTACACAGCGAATGTTTGTTTTGGCCAAAATGTTTTGGAACCGGCAATTTACTGTTTTTTTCAGTAGCTATGCCGTTAATGCCAAACTTGTATCTTTAATACAGGATTATTCTGACGAAAAGAAGGAAGTCTTTTTCCAATTGGACTTGTTGTTTTTTGGTAGTTTCCAAGGCCCAGCTTAGTCTGTAATGACGGAGAATGGTGGGAACAAGACTGGCTGGCCTCGTCTGTTTGAGTTTGATTCAGATTCTGGAAAAGAACGGTTGAGTGTCTCGAATGAAGTAAATCCGGTTAGCCAGTCAGGAATTCATGACTAATGGAAATGGAATCCAAGGATTGGGATTGTTGAGGGAATGAGGGAAGGCGGATTCAAATCATTCAAATGAGACTCTTTTTCTTCTACAGATTATCTCGCTTAACTTAATTAAGTTCTTTTCTTTCTTTCTTTCTTTCTCTCAAGTTTTCTCTTCAACTCAACTTTAACAAAGTTTGCAGGAAGGAAGGAAAGAAAGTGTGTACATAGGTATAGGCAATGTTACAATGAAAACAGTCTCAGTGTCCAGATCCAGAATTCAGTGATATTGTAGGAGAACAGGAATCTATTTGATTTTTATTTAGTTTACAATTTTTTGTAACAAACGTACACTTTTATTTGAAGCTGGACGGTATGGTATGAAATGAACTTTTACTCTGGTTTGAACTTGTGTATTAAAATCCGGATGATACGATGGAAAGAGGTTTATTTGGAAAGTATATACTTTAAAATTGGATTTGATTGAGGAGAAGTAGGGCAAGTAATTCTAAATAGGTTTGTGAGGAAGAGTTATTGATAAAATACATATGTACATAGAGATGAGGTTAAGAGTGAGAGAAAACTTGATTGAAAAAAGTTTAGGTTCACTAATAAGGGGAAGGTGGAGAAGAAGATTTCCCTCTGGCGATGTATAGTTTGAGTGGTTTGTGTCGAGTAGATCCTTCTCCACCATCGTCTTCCCATATTTCTTTCTACAGTGCCTGTTGCAAAGGAGAAAAGATAAATCAAGAAGACTCGTGGCAGGTATATCGTCTTCCAAATGTAACCTGGCACCTTTTTTATATCAAATTGCTAAACTGAACGAACGGTGAGAAATCTTCTTCTCCGTTCTGTTCTTCAAAGTTTCACTGAAGACTCGAGAGAAAAACGATGGTTCGGATGAATTTGGCCTGGTGTTTTGGTTTAATTTGATAAAAGTGGGACAACTTGTCAAGTAGCAGTAGTGCAGTGGTCGTGCTTTTATCGTACTACCACTTCTTGAGTATTTGTCCACTTTTCTCCTTTCGACGGGTACACTTATGAATTCTGAACCTGCATAGAAGGGTTGGAAACTTTCTCCCTCTAAAAATAGACGATAAGCCTTCATTTGACAAAGAATGTGTTGTATCTGAATTCTGTCATCGCACAACTCAGGAGAGATAACAAGTCCATAGTATAATCTCCGTTTTTCTTTCCACTACCTTTGATGCTTGGGAATGTAAAAATCCAATATAGTCAAAAATGCTAATTTCCCCTAAAATAACGGCTCTGCTTTCCATTTGGCTTAGGGAAGGTCACCTTAGTCGAGTTGAAAATCTTTTCAAAGTAAATACCTTAGATTATGCTTGCCTAAAAGTTCGAACCCTGAGAGTAACAGAAAAACGAACAGTAGGGTTTTGTGACATTTCCAGGTCTTCAGTGAAGACAATGGGCAACTGTTTTTAAACTAAGATTTTCAGACCAGCTTTTAAAACCCGAAAAAGTTGATTTAAACGATTTTGCCGAGAAAGTGTATTCAAAAAGAATTCCATCGGTAAGTTTCGGCATAAAGCCAAAGAATGTGAGTGTTAGGTGGATGACTATTAGGATTCTTGAAAAAAGGGTCCGAGGATCTCGGGAACCCATAAAGTTGGTTAAAACGGTTGAATATAAGGAGCTTTGAAGATAAGTAAGGATAACTTGGTGTGTTATATCATTCCAAGTCAGTGAAATGGCTGGAGGTTAGTCTTAGTGAGGCTTGGGCTTTGAAACGTTATAGTGGAGGAGTTTGGCACGGAAGTAATAGGTGTAGAGATTGGTGGTTACGGTTGTGGTTGACTTTCGGTTAGGTTCAGACTCACTTCAGAGAAAGTCACTTTTCTCACAAGAAACTACTCACCGGTTTCGGTTCGCCCTTTACTCCGACACCAAGCAAGGGACAATATTCAGGTGTAAACTTCAAATCCTCCCTGTCAATCATGTTTAAAAGGTATTACTGTAGAGAAGGCCGGAAGGCTCATTGTAGTGAGTGTTGGGCTTAATCCATCAGGTCCGGGGTTCAATTCCTGGTCGGCCGACTTTCCAGTTTCTTGTAGGATTGGGGGTGCGTTACTTTTTTTGAATACCTACTTGTATCGAACTGTGAGTTGGATTCCGATTTTCTTTTATATCGTACCAATTTTCATTCTGCGCGAGTTCGATACCCAGTGAGTCTTAGAAATTGCGACTAGTCGTCCTCATACCACTCTAGGAATCGGATGTGATTGTGAATTTGACTCTGGGAAAGTGTCCGTTGTGAGAACATGCGTTGAAGTCAGAGAGACAAGGGAGGAGGACACGGTCGGAGTGAGGAGTAGAGAGTGTGTGTTTGTTGAGCTAAAAAAGACTCCCAAAGGTGCAACTCCTGATCTTGAGTGAGCTTGATGGTCTTTGATAAAATGAGACTTTCCTCAAGTCTCTGGAGTGTAAGGAAGAACTAGGACTAGACTTGAAGGTCTCCTATTCTCCTCACTTTTTATTGTCACATAATTGTCCTTTGAGAACTAAAGGTGGTTTGAGGAAATTTTCATTCTCCTCCCTTGCATGATTGCATGGGACGGATGAGATAAGTTGAAGGAATGAAGGGAAAACTTCCATTGCATTCCATTAAATTACCCAATACCCTCCAGGTTCAACACCACCACCACTCCTTCCAAGTGAGAAAATTCTATGGGAAAAAGAACGCAAACGTTTCTCCATTCTCTCAACATTTTGATGACACTCCCGGGGTTCCGCTTGCCAAGACTTCTAATGTGCAAGAAAAAAAAAAGACGTCAAATTTATGGAAAGAGTTTTGCGTGGAGTTCATTTACTTGTAGCTTAGGAGAAGCTCAGAAGCTTTAGGTCAGAATAAGAATTAGGATGGGGATAATATTATGGTCTATGGAGCGGAATGGCTCTGACCTACTGAATTCTGTTTATTTTTGAAACTCTTGGTACTTGTCCCATTTTTATTTCACTGTATAACTTTTACGTGTGTACCGTAAATTGCCGAATGGAGTTCTGGTGCCGGTTAGAGCCTGGTGAGTGGGTCTTTCTCTAACTTTCTCCATATAACCTAATAGAGAAGGTAGTGAAAGTCTTTGACCTCATAACCTGCCTGAATGAATAGACCCCCTGGGGTTCTATTTATGTCAGGTAGGTTGGGATGTTTAATTAATTGGATTAGAAATGCACACATGGATCCAGGGGTTAAATTTTGAAATTCCGTTAATGTGTGTAATTTCATTTTCGGAAGTGAGGTTGTGCTCTGGGAGTCAGGAAGCAGGAGCGTGGAAATGAGAAGCTAAACGGAGTCTGGGATCGTAAAACAGCCATAAATATTAACTTGTGTTGGGAGGAGACATTTGGAGATAACGAGCGAACTGTCGGGGCAAAGTAAAGTATATTGAAGAATTTTGGAAAATGCGAAGGCACAGCTGTAGCTGTAGTCGAAAGTCGACGACTGCTTCTCTTGGCTTGGATGGATATCAATAAGTTTCTAATCTAAAGGAAGTAAGGCAAGGAAAGGTTTTGAGTTATTAGCACTCCTGAGGTAGCGGACGGAACACTTTACATAGATCTAAAGACATTGGAAATGCAAAACGTAAATGATGAATGGAGTCTATCCTACTATTTTTCATCCAGTCACCGCGTGTGTCTACAAAAGTTTTTATTATTAAAGAGTTGTTATTTTCCTCCATTGCGACTGCAAATGCAGCAATTTCCGCTGCATCTTGAAATTTGATTTAAAGTCTTGGATCAAATTTAATATTTAATCAACATTTTGATAGAAATGTCACTGTTGTTGGACACATCACAATGGAAAGTGTTGTGATGTTATCTTTGAGTGGTAGTGGTAGAGTGGCTGTGAGGTATGAGATGTGAATCTGTTGAAAATTGGGCATTAGTCATGGATTTGTAGAGGAAGGAAGATGGTGCTTAGCCCTTTAGCTTCAATCTTAGTCTTCAGACGAATTTTCCTGATTCCGGTTGGAATGGAAACAAAAGAAAAATGAGTTGAGAATCTGTGAGGTTTTCACTCGTGATTAGTTACGCCGGGATTTCTTTCTTTCTTTTTTTTGTCTTGTGCCAACGGCCTGGCCGTCAATCCTTTCAACTCTTGGGTCTCTGGGTCTCCTGTTTCGCATACAAATGTGATGCATGACTCTCAAAGGTCGCGAAGAATTGTGTGGAAAGAAAGCTAAAAGGCTTAACGAGTATTCCTAGGCTTGGCCCTCAATTCCTTACACAGGATAGTCTAGTTGTCTAGGAAATTGGTGGGAAGAAGGTTGGGCGGGTTAGCCGCCACCGCCACCCGCCCGACAACATGTCGTCTGTCGTCTGATAGGGTGCGAAAAATACATTATGTGAATAGACTGAGTGTTTGGGACCATCCCGTACATTTCAATGACCGCCAAGAAAACCGAGTGACAATGTCCTCTTCTCTATGTATTTCCATTTTCTTATGTTGACTATATTTCATTGGATCCTATGCTGGGTGGGCATTTCCGGTGCAGTCGGTCTCTACTCCTGCATCAGCAAAGATACAATTGTTAGTTTTCCTCTTCTGGTATTTTTATTCAACTGAAGACGCTGTACGGACACTTCCACTACCACCAGAAGTTTCCTTTATGTTCGAAGGAGACTGCGGGGTTCAGGGGACACGGGACATTGTCACTAGCACAAATATGTAGACGATGGCTATTTTCGTCTTTAGCCTTTGTGTAAAGAACTACTTTGAAATTGAGATGTCTTTCGAGACCCACATTATTCAATCCAGGCTCACAGATGACAATTTCCGGATGTGAGACTTACAATACATTTTTATTGTCGAGAATTGATTGAACACGCACAAGTATCCCGAAAACTAGTGTGAAGATTAATTTATACAACTGGCATTCTATTTTGGTTCACGGCGAGACATTTTTGGGATCTTTCAGAAAATATGTTGCTAAAACCTCAACAGAATTGCTTGTAATTTTACGTGTCAGTACTCCAGAATGATGATAAATTAGTAACTAATATTGGTCAAATGAGAATTAGTACCACATGGCAGAAACGGTCTATTTATATTGTTTTGGATTGGCCTTCCAGGGTTTAATACGGAGTATCGCCTTGTTGTGATGTCTGGAATGTGTATGTGTGATATTCCAGAATTTGAACTGACTAATTGAGCTAGATCGGATTAGCGGAGTTCTCAAGCCCAGACACTGTTGATCATTAAGGCTGAAAGGGACGCCTGGAGAAAACCAGACCCCGCTTTGGATTGTCATATCGGATTTGGTGGAAATCGTCTGGCGGCTTTCTCTTTTAGAAGAGAAACATGTGAAAGCTAAGACCCGTCGGGGTTCCCAGCAAGGAAATCTGTTCAGTCTCAATGCGTATTAAAATTCTGAAAATTCAACAGCTGAACAAGTCAGATTTGAATCTGGTTTACGGTTTACCACTTTACTTTACTTTGTGTTACATAGGTGTGGTTCTAGTTTCATTGTAAGGACTGAACTGGGTTGGTTCTAAAATTTCATTAATTGACCAAGTTTTTCTCCTTTGGTCCCCACAGTAATCTAAATCTTGGCAAAATTCTGTTTCCGGATGAATGTGGGGTTGGCAATGTCTCATTTTTTATGGCCACGCCGCAAGAGTCAAGTCAAGAAAAAGCATTGTCGGGGTTGAGGGTGACTTGACTTACTTCCTCAGAGGTTCTTACAGCACAGGTTAACATTAAACGAACCTTATGTCACCCTAGAGACTTGGAAACTAACCTTACATGGAATGAGGCTTCAAAACTTTTTCTTTCTCCATAACTGATGCCAACAGAGTTGAGCTTTTTCTATGTAGTAGAATTAGACGTGGAATTTTATCTTGAATATTATATTTGAGTTCATAACCGAGCAGTACGTATATGTTGCTATGTTGCGGAAGATGATTTCTATTTTTGTAGCCAATTTCCATTGACCCTAGATCAAGGTCGTGAACCTCTTATCCGCACGAGCTTTCCATTATTCGGTTCCCACGCATCAGGCATTTCGAACCGTACATTTATTGTTTATTTCCATTAGTCTTCTTTTTCCTTATTTTGGTAATACCGAAATACAAAATACGAAAAGAGTTAGGTTGGTTTTGAATGCGGTCGCACATTACATTACATGAATCTCTGAGTTTACTGAGCAGCATATTGAACTTGTTTATTTTTGGTGAAGTTTGAGTGGAGGTCAGTTGAGTATTATGCTTGGGAAGACCAGGAATTGAGAATGACAATACAATCCGAGTAAAAGGATTCACATTGTACTGAGAAGATTGCGAAGCCCGGCCCCAACCCCAACCCAACTTTTTTTTTCTTTGGTTTGTATTTTCTTCATGTACGAGGAAGACCGAGTGAGTAAAAAGTTTGAAGATGAAGTCTGTGAAGTGTAGAGAATGGAATTGAATTCCTTTCACACTGAATACAGCGACCCAACTACAAATACAAACCCAAAATTCATATTTTGTTGTTGAATAATGAGTTCCTCTGACTCAGGAGCCCCTGTTTCTATGTCCAAGACCCCAGCAGAGTCATCAGGTTTAAATTTTTGTCAATTTCCTTCACCGATGGTAGGAGGAGGAGTGAATAGATCTAGTGGAACAACGTCAGTGTCTTATGGGTGGGGAAAGTGTGAAAGTGGAGAAAGTGTTGGGACAAAACGGGAATCAACCCCTGCTGAGGGGGAAACGACAACGACGACAACAACGCCCAGAACTACAAGAATAAGGACACCGTTTTTATCTGGATACCTGGGTTCTTGGAAAAGGAATCGGTACTTGAGTGGAAATTTCTCCGTCAGCGGGGACACCATGGAAGGCATCGTTCAGTGTCTAGTCTTCCTCAAGGCTTTCTCTGTATGTTCTTTCTTTATAAGTCTTGTCCAGAACCAAAACGTCCCAAAATAGTCAGGTTTCCAAAAAACTACAAAATTATGATTTGTTTTAAGAAAATATATACTGTCTGGTATTGGGCGTGGCGAAAGTTGGGTTATTTTTTGCCAACAATTAGCTGTGTATTTGGCAGACTTGGGTCAATTACATTGGTAATTGTAATTTCAATTACAAAATACAATTACAATTACGTAATTGTAATAGTAATTAATTACTTGGAAGATGTCTGTAATTGTAATTGTAATTACTTTTTTCTCAATTACATTTGTTGGCTAGTAAAGATTGAATGAAGTTTTGGATAGTGAAAGAGAAAATGCGTTTTTAGTGCTGAAAAACACAAGAAAAGATATATTTGAAATTGTAATTTGAATTGTAATTGTAATTGAAACTCCAATTACAATTACGTAATTGTAATTAATTACATTAATAATTTTGCATGTAATTTGTAATTGTAATTGAAATACTTTCAAAAGTAGGCTGTAATTGGTAATTTGTAATTAATTACATAATTGACCCAAGTCTGGTATTTGGTGTAGAGAAAGCACGCCTAGTAGTACAAAGGGAAAGTCTCCAGTGAGGAACATTTTTCAGAACGGTCGCTACGAATGAATCCTCAATACAGCGTGGCTGTTTTATTATGCTGGAATGGACTGAGAGAATAGAATGACTATTTGAGAGAGAGTTTGTTAAATTAAGTTAATATTTTGTGTAAGGTCGGTGAATTGTTGATGGAATGAACTCGTAACCCAGTTAAAGGATATGTTTGATTTGGAAAAGAGAGAGAGGAGAGGGCGGGTGGTTGTAACTCAGACGGAGAGAAGAAGAGTTGCCGCTCAATTAATCTCAATTTGTCTCTGTAATTTATGCTTTCTCTGTGCATTCCACTTCCTTCCACGACGCCACGGCACGAGAACTTGACTATGAGAAAACGTGAGGATTTACTAACAAAGTTTGAACATTTCTTATGATTTCTCTTCTTTCGGCTCTAAACGCCAGTCAAACTAAAAGTCAAATATTTCCAACCTTACCAACACCCTCCCATCCTTCCATGTGTGTAATTTCAATATTAGCAAAGAGTCCTCCACTACCTTGTGTTTCCCATGAAGGGAATGTAGGCGGAGTTTTTGGAGAAATTGTGGCACACGGGATGTCAAAAGCACATGCGATCATAATGTGCTCTCCCTCTCAATTTTCCCACTTCACCGTGTGGACTTTCTTGTAAAACTAAATGAGTGAAATATTACCCTCATATTTCATGAGACATGGTGAAAACTGGGAGAGGCACTTGTAGAATACTCAGCCCAGGAAATATATCTATTGTACACTCTAGACCTTTAACATTTTCTCATCTAACGTAAGTGTCCCGAGGGTCTCAGAAGAATGGGCATTTGTACATATACTTTTTCAACACCTTCAGTCATTGTTTCTTACTATGGCTGAATTAGTCTTGGAATAACAATTGGTTGATCAATCGACCCGCGTTTCTACACGAGAGGTCAAGATATTTCAAATTCGGGTAAAATTGTGAGGTCTGTCTTTTATGCTAAATGAACGAATCATCAGCCTATATTTTTACATAAATTCTTGTTCTTTATATTTCGTTTTCCTGAGATTTGGGTAAGAAAGCTGTAATTTTCTTAACATTTCTGGTTGAATTTCTAAGTAATTATAATTATGCCTGGTAGTACCGTCCATGAAAATATTTGTGAGTGAATTTTTGTCATTAAAACTCGTCCATTTGAGTTAATCTACTGTATGTAGTGTACGAGGAGCAGTAGCATTTGTAGTAGTGATGTCTAGAAAAACAGGCTTGGACTTTTCATAAGAAGTTTGAAGTTTTGCCTGAAGCGTTTGAAAGTATTAGTTACTAGCTTGTAGAGTTGAGAAGAGTAGGTAAAGAGAAAGAGGAAAAAAAGAGAGAAGGTTTTTAGCAGGAGTTAAAAACTTTCTAAGATTAGGGATAGAGTGGAAAGGGACTAAAAATAAAATATTTTATATTCCAAAGAAATTGTTTGACAAGAATTAAGTTTCACTTGGTTGTACCAATTTGGATAAGAGCAAGGAGGTTCCGTTGGAGACATTGAGGCGTGTAAGGAGAGTAGAAAAGAGAGACAGAATTGAATAATAAATATGAATGAAGGGAGAATAAGAGTGAGGGATAGTTAAGTTAATAGAAGCCTTTTAATCAAAGAAAGAACGTGTAAAAACTTTTCTTTTCCTTCCTCTTCTTCATCCTTCTCCCAAACTATGTAATCTCAGTAGCGGTTCTACAGATAGAAGTCCGTCAATTCAACCAGGGCCCACCTACTCCTTGTGGAAGCTGGGCCCATTTCAGCTTAAACTTTCATTCTATAAGTCTTTTGACCCGAAAATATTGTATTCTACTGAACTCCGAACATTTGGAATTCCGAGTATCTCTAGTCGAAAATCGAAAATGGAAACGTCGTTTTTAACTCACAACCTCATCTCACATATTATAACTGATCTGGCCATTGGCCCTTTCCAGAAAAATTCGTAGAACCGAGACTAAGGAGGGTACACTTTTGATGCACTCTTATTCTCGTATCTCATCATAGTAATACGGACGTACTTCGTACTCGTACTTTGTTTGGGTATAAATGATGCATGCATTCTCTTGACGCTTTATTCCTCCGTTTACGATTTTCTGTAGGTTTAAGGGCCTGTTTTAGGTGAGTACTTTTGTCCACAGACATGACAACTGGTGATGGTGAATGTCGCTCATACAAACCATTTTTATTTCTCCCACGTGGGCTCACGAGTGTGATCTCTATGTGTTGTATGAGACGAGAACGCTTCGACCTGTTACAGGATCATGACTTGAGCAAACTGTGCATCAACAGCTAAAAAATTGACAAGTAGAAGGTTTATGAATTTTTTAAGAGTCGATTGACACTTCTGGAGCAAAGATCCTTTCTTTCGTTCTTTTTTCTTGACACGCTGTAGGCGCCACCTTTTGATTTAAACTACTAATGCTAGAGATGAGCAGTTCAGCTCCAAAGCTAGCAAGGCACACATTTCAGGGAAATTATAAGTTCGAAATTTAAGATTTCTGAATATCTACACCAGATATGATTTTTTTTATGAAAAGTTCGTTGTCCGGATTTTATTTTATAATCAAAGATATTTTTGGAACCGAGCTATAGAGATGTCGTATGACATATTATGTATATCCTTTACATCGCCTAAGCGAAACTGTGCGTAAGTATTAAGTCTCAGCCGCTTTTCTAACTTCTATTTCCTGTCTGAGAAAAGCGGAAATAAATCGTGCATGGTTGGTTTGAGAATTGAAACCTGATCTCCTTCGACTTCCTTTGAAGTGTAGTCATCTTCCTTAAAAGCTGGATGGATAGGTAGAACTGTGACGCGTTTTATTCTCTATCGAAGTTTTATACCCATAAGAATTCCTTTGACTGTATTGGTGTTTAGCGAACGAAGTACCTGGTCGGGCAGGTAGAAATATGGAGGGAGATAGATAAAAGCGTCTTTGTCCTGGGCTACTTTTACTTTATCTGTCTTACCGAGGACTCTTTTCAAAAGAAAGCAAAGGAAAAGAATTCTACGGACTTTTTATTTGAAAGGATATGACGAAGGAATGGCTTCGGTAACTCCTCATTCCTTCAAAGAAATCATGTATATTTTCTTTTAGCTCTTTTTCTCTCCTTTTTTATTCCTCGGTCTTAGCAGCATAATTGAGTGAAGGACCTAAAAAAAGTGTTCGTCCTACTTCCCACGCTACTAAAACTTATACTACGGATTAGAACCGTGGAAGATTCATATTTAAATTTTCACTCTAGATTTTATTACTTTCCCCCAAGTTCACATGGTACTTTTCCCCGAAAGTTTTGAAATCAAATCATGTTTCAATAAAACCCCTGTTGGGCGACCACCTCCAAGTCAAAGGAAATCCATGTCAAAAAGTGACAGCTCAGCCGTTCTAATTCCCGGTGTTGTTTGTTTGTTTCTATCAAGATAAATAAAACAATCTCCCTTACAGGTAGGCCAGTAGTGAAAATAATTTTCAAACTCTCCAGTTTTGCAACGTATGAATTTTCGACGGGCAATCCCGTAGCAACCTAATATGAAGTGCATGGATTGCATGGGGTATTTTTAGATCGACTGAGTTCTTTTGTTTCCTGCAAAGATTAAGTTTTGCGAATTATTGAATCACCACATTCAGTGAGTGTTCGGTCATTGGGCGTGGGAACCAAACTATTCTTTTCAAATTGATCTGGACTTGTTCTTCCCATAGAGTCTGAGAACCGTGGGTTAAAAATAGTATGAAGAAGAGAACAGTGTTGAGTGTAGTATGTGATAAATAGTTGGATACCCACAAGTTAAAAGCCGTCATTTTGGACAGACTGACGATGACGGTGAAAATGGAGAAAGTAAGAGAAACAGTTGGAAGGAAAACTGCCCACGAATTTTGTAGGTAACAGAAAGTTTGGCACACCGGAAGCGTTATTCCATATGTTACATGACTTGGCACTTGTCTTGTGTAATACAATAGCCTTGTGGGTTGTATTGTAACATTCAAACTTGGAACAAAAGATGAACGCACTAACAGTGTTTCACTTTCACTGTACTTGTCAGTATAATATGGATCGATAGAAATTTGAAGTTCCTTGTGAGTGGGCGACTGGGGTTTAAATAGGTTTCACTTCGTTTATTCTTTTCAATGTGAGATTTTGATGGAATTGTTACTGATAAAAAAGAAGCTTGTAAATTTATTCCATTCTGTAAAGGTAAAATTACATCGTTTTTAGACTAAACTGTGACCCAATAACTAAAATCACTGTCTCGTATTGTGCTATCGTTCCCAATTCTCCTTACAAGTAATATTGAATTGTCATCCCTAGGGGACAGGAACATTCTAAAGAATCGATAAATTCGACATGAAAACAATTTTCTTGAAATTAGGATCGAAGACAAAACAAAGTTATTATTCAAGGAGTCAGGATTGGCTCCCATTACATACTATTAGTGTGTGAGTCCCAAAAGAGATCACATTACTCTACTGGATAATTTCCTACAAAGAGTCATGCAATAAAAGTCAATTGGTTCGGCGATTTCATCCTGCTTTCTACTTGATCCTTTCGCTCCGTATTCCTTTTCGGTCTATGTTAGTTGTTTGTGAAATTGAAACTATGTGGCAATTATGAGCTCCACAAATCTAATATTTCATCCAGCATACAATGTAAGGAGGAAATATGTGGAAGAGCTTCAACAACTTTCACCATCGACTCAATGTTCCTGACGCCCGTCTACATCTCAAAATATTCGGATGTGGAGTGAACAGGGTGGTCCAGAGAATATTTTCTGTAACATGATCAAATTTCTATCTTAGTAACCTTAAACCTGAGTATTATTTAGCATTATTGTTGTACCAATTTACATTTACACCAATTAATTGTAGACTACATCCAATACCCTCCTGTCAGAAAAACTAGTGACAGCCAATACATTCTCTTAATGAAGAAAATACTCGGGGATTTCACCACCACCATGGACCACCCTGTAGAATGGATCTTCTGCTGGAGTTTGCACATTTCCTGACACGTCTGAGCCACATTGGGCTGGAGGACTGTTATTATTATCCATATTACCACATACTGAACTCATAACATGGCTGGATTTTATTGTTTGTAACATATCTGGGAGGACTAGACTAGAAATGTATCGTGCAATATGTTGCACACGTCCATAATGGACAGTTTCGACTCTTCCTCTTCTCGTCGGCTCTGAAAACGACTGGAATGATGGGTTGGTTGAATAGAACCTGATTTTGGAGTTTCTATTCCAGTCTTTGATGTATGGAAAGTGCTGGCTGGCTCCACGTGGAGACGACTCACATGGGCTCTTTCCTTTGTTAAATTGTGGGGAAAACAGCCTACGTTTCCACGAATGAATCGTTTGTCTGTCACAAAAGACACTACTAAATGCAATAAATTCTATCTTTTTCAACCGTTGGTTTACATTTTGTGGTTTATGGTCTATAATATCTTTCATTGATCTCAAAAGTAGTCATAATTCCAGTCTAACTTCTTCATATTATTTTTGTGTTGATTAGACAATTCCAATTGTAATGGTAATGCCAGTTATATCCTCGCAGACTGGCAATCGGCTTAGAATTATAAGTATTGTTAACTCTTTATTCATTTAACTCTCAAATAATATATGAACAGTCCAAGAAATTAACGATGGCACAAATGATATAAGGAAGATTGCACCTTAGTTCGAACGACACCTTGTCAGAACCGATTTGGCCTTTGATGACTGGCGACAGTAACGGACGAACTCGGATGATGCGATGATCAAAGAGTAGCGCCACTGGAACACATAGGAATGAAATGGACAAATTAACTTATCTCTCCACGTGTCCACTCAATCCAATTTTTGATATAAATAAATCACGAATTCTTCGCGTACAATCATGCAATTAGACGGAATTCATGGAGTAGAGAGTTCAAGGCTTCAGGTCCTGAGTCCTGGCTGATAATTTCCTTGATACCACAACCTAACATGTCAAATTCATTTGTTCGGCAAGGAAGGAAAAGAGGTTTTGACCCACCCTATGTATTATAACATATCTGGAATTTGGTTATTATATGGATATTATAAGTGATGGACTGAGGAAGTCGAATCTGACGGATGAGAGTGAGTGTTGCAAATGTATTTGAGATTGAAGAGATGTCGAGTCTTGAAACTGCGCTCAACTCCATAAAACTTTTCATCTTTGTCTCTCTCTCTCTTTCTTTTTCATTCTTTTGCAAGTAAATGCTAAATCTTTTTTTATTTTCATAGAAAACTGAAGAAAAAAAGTCTGCCTGGGCGATTTTTCCTTTCCTTTCTTTTTTTCCACACACACACACATGAGTAGATAAGTACATACTTTCTCCATGTTGGAGTGAGTGACATGAACGTTCAAGTAAAAAATGTAACTGTGCTATGTACTTGTGCTCATTTAATGGAAAAATGCCCTTCAGTTAGGTTTCAGTTTTTCTTCTCTGATTTCTAACTGGGGGTGAATGGAACTGGAAGGCATGTTGAGAGTTTTAGAGTGAAAGTGGAAGCATTTGTTCTACCCATCAGTTCTCAACGCTGAACAAAGAAGAACGTTGACAGAATTGGGTCTAAAAATAGGTTACAATTTTACAAATAGTTTGCTGAGGTTTTGAATTTAAAATAAAAATGCAGGCCAATAACTAATTTTTGGCTTTTGAAAAAAAGTCTTACGTATAACGAACCTGTACTTTCTACCAAATGCAAGTTATCCCACAATGTGTTTCTTAATTTTAACCCGTACAGTTGTTGAGCATTTGCTTATGAAATACGAGTGGAAGGAATGAATGTGGTAGCATTAGTCGAAATTTGTTTGGAATCTTGACCTCTGACTAAAGGGGGAATTTGTCTTTAGTCGTTATGCAAATCTTCGATTTTCCATAAATCAACCGAGCAAGGACATCCTTGTCTGTATGTGGCGGGTGCGTTCCTTCCATGAATTGCATGATTCGATTGGATTTTGTCCAGACTTATATTGGCTTAGCATGAATAAATCTGTTTATTGGTTACGTTTCCACGTGTGCATTCAGGTGGCGTAATGTTGGGTTCACCACCAATCCCTATCGTTGTCGAGGGAAGTCTTCTCCTTTTTGTTAAGGTTCAGTCAGGAACCCGCCTGGCTTTAATATTAAGCTAGCCTGAATTTCTCTGACAAGGGAACGATTTTCAAAATGAAAATACTCGACTTCAAGATGTTGACCTAGAGACAAATATTGGCAGATTCTTTTGTGGTTTATTGGTAATTTTTGTATATTCTGCTGGTAGCATAAAAAACTGCCAAGTACTGATGAATGGTAAAAAGTTACCTGGTGACGGTATCTGCGATAATGTCACTGAAAGTAAGTAATCTAGAATTTTTCAGCGCGATATGAGTTTTTCGTGAAAAATGGTTACCTTGTTAGTTGGATTGGTTCAATCTAAAGAGGAAAAGCACGGAGGCTCCTTTAAGCACCTTATATAGGGACCGATTTCTCTACCGAAACTCCCATAATCCCTTCGACATGACAACAACTTTCTTTTCAGGAGAGAAAATCCTTGGAAAGTCTCATTAATATGCTCTTCACCCAGTCAGGCCAGGGAGCTTGGGGATTGAGTCCCTTCAGTTCTTTCGTGGCAATGTTTCCATTAGAAACCGAGTCACATGTCGCATTAGTCGGGGATCTCTGTCAGCCACATAGCAATTCCTTTTGTAGTTGGAAATAATAAAAATTATAATAAGGTAAGGGAGTACAGTGAGGTCGCTCAAGCTATTTTGATTTACTTTCAAACACCGCTCACACTCAATCTCTTTTCAAAAATTCATTCCAAAGAAATCCGCACACTCAGACGGAACGGTATTCGACTGTAAAATTTCGATTGACGTCAGTCAGTCGTAGTTCAATTATAAACAGAGTCTTTGCTTCTCCACTTTGGCGAAGTTTCCATCTCTGTGGCACACATGGCGTTCTAGTTTCTTTAGGTAGGTTTTTCTCCTCGGCGTTGTTATAATATTTTAGAAGTAGGACAGAATTAATAATTTCAATAGGACTTGACTAAAATTTTTTATTTTATTATTAAGGAAAACCAAGTTTTAAGATTCGGGTTGAATTATTGTGTTAAAGCGATAAGAGTGATCTCTCGGCAGAGGAGTGGGAGGAGAATATGACATGCAAATCTGAGGGAGAAAGTCGTTGAGTCGAGTATTGACTGATCTACCGCCCCTACTGCCTTACACTTAGGATAGGACACTATGGTGGTTTTGCATTATTTTTATTTAATGTGTTAGGATAAGACAAGAGTCCTTCGGAGTGCAAAGACTTTAGTTTTGAGTGCCTCCACTTTTGTTTCTCAAATATTCCAGCGTTTACTTAAGAGAGAGAAAAGTAGAGAAAGCTCTCTTAGCGTTGTGTTGAAAGCTAGGACAGGCTAGGAGTTGTGGTTCACATACCCAAGATTTAATCTATCATCCTGGGGTCTACAGTGTAGGAAATTATTCTATTGCATTGAGGGTTCGATCCCTCATAGTGGCTGCTTGAAACGTTTTATTACATTAATGGTTTCTTGTAATTGTCACGCCTGCGAAACCTGATTTGCCCTCTGTTGACCATTAGAATCCATTTTTTGAACTTTCTCTTCTCTCCCGGGAAATCCTCTCGGAAATTTTATTGTTGTCGTAGATTTTCACTTTCACCTGTCTTATCACCTATTTTATTTTAAGATTCTGGAAATATAAAATGTGTTGAAGGAAATGTTCTCATCGAGTTCCTTTGAACACATATATACATATTATATGCTAAATATTCATGCGTAGTTCTGTAATAGACAAGAGGATTGGAGATAATGAGACTTTGGATGACTAACTAATGGAGAATTTGTTTGAAGAGTTTTTGTAATGAGAGAACAAAATGTATGATCACTTCCTCTGGAAATGCTTTCCATAAAAAGCGTCCGGCGGAAAAGTAATCTGGTTGAGGAGATGAGTCTATTATGAATGCATTTACACTCTCTCATTTACATAATGCAAATGAGTCACATTCCGCTCCGTAGGAAAATTGCGTTTTAATTATGTTCTAAAACTTCCAAGTTCTAAGGCTTCGGATATATCCAGAGCGTGGAACATGACGAGAATGATTATTATCTGTCAATTGCTCAACTGTTTAGAAAATGGTTAGAATTTTGAATTCACATTTTCTTTTAATATTCCCCATCATTTTGCTTTGATATTTTTTCCCAAGTCTTGCAATTACGATGATTGTTGTGGGAGTCGACGATTTTATTTTGAAACCATGTGTGAGTGACATCAAACCTATAATTTTCGAAATGATTATCAGGCAGGTGCACGTACATACAGAGACAGACGTAGTCAATGGTTAGGTTAGTCCATATGGATTGGTTGTGTGGGTTTAGAATTTTTGATCGATCCCGACGAGCCAGAAAGGAGGGGGATGAAGTAATTTGCACACCGACCACAAGTCAAGCATCCAAAATTGATGCTGAATATGAATAGATCAAGCACTTGTTCAACCGAAAAGAGTTTGAGAGGCAAAGAGGAATTTTCTCTTCAATTATCTTCAAGGGAAATTAAGCCGGGTCCGTAGACTGTGGGTAGAAATTCTTTATAAAAAAGTCGATAAAATCTAGTGCTTTAGGTTTTTTTTGCCCTCATTCTCCAGTAGACCGTAGACTTAACAAGAAATTCGTTCCTGGATGTGTATCTGCGAAATATTATTCAAAATATCCTGCACCCATGCGTATATTTCAGTTAGGGTTACATAAATGTTGTGTTTATAGTCTATCGTTATGTTTCTTGAAATGAAAATTCAGCTCTAGGTTGGGATAGCAAATTAACACGTACTTTTGGTCTGCTTTCTCCAGTTGACCTATCAAAGATTTTGGTTATTCATATGTGGACGTCTGTAAGAGTTACCTAATGGTATATTAGTCACTCACTAGGGAGTCAGAAATTGGGCAGAACTGTCCTTACCACTCTTGAATGTATGGTCAGTGCCAGTAATGGACCTTACCACTCGGTCATTGCTTTGTGCTCAATTTTAGATTCACAGGTGAAGTTACTATTGAAAGAATATGTGCCTTGGGTCGGGTTGAGATTCTTTTAGTAAAATGAATTAAATAAGAATCAGACTTGTTTCCGTACTTGCTTCATTAATGTTTTTCTTTTTCATTCCTGCACAAGCTGCTCTTAAAACTAAAATTGATTCTAATCCCGGTGATGAAAACCGGTAACGTCTTTCACAGTTTAGACCGTGCCCTGGAGATATTTCCACACTTTCTTCTTCTTAAGTATCACTTTAAATCACTTCACACAAGACGAGTTGTTCTTGCTTTAGGCTGAAAAAGACCCAGATATATTGTTTTATTCTCTCATTCACAGTTCCACACCAAGTCAAACTGCTTGGACTCCACTAAAACTTTGGTAGTGTATGTATGTACGATCTTATATAGAAGAGAAAGTCGTGGTCTAAGAATCTTTCAATAGTCAAATTTATCGGCACAGTGTAAATTCAAATGCCTTATCCATTTTGAATATTAAACAAGCGAGGATTGGAGCCCAATTCTGGATTTAAAGTTCTAATATAGAATTCTTTGCGCACACGGACTCTAATCTGTGTCTTCTCTAAATTGTACACAAGCATTTGTAATGTCATCATTTCTTTATGATTTTTCTAACCTAAATTGACCCCGGCGGCATAATTTTTTTGGAAACGAACTAAAGGTTTGCTGTAAACAGGTGGGATCAGATTTCTTCCTCCTACCTCTAAGCAAATATTGCTCTGGCTCTTTTTAATTGAATAAAAATATTTTCCTTGCCCTCGAAACCAAGACCCAAGAGGATGTAGAATGTAAACGAACACAAGTTGAGTGACCTTGACCTTATTATTACTTTCACTGCGGCCAATGCAGAGTGATTTTCCAGATCTTCTATTTTGCAGAGATATAAATAAACCAGTGATGATTTTTCCGTGTCAGCTGCGGGCAGGACTCCATAAATGTTCTTTTAAAGGACGGCCAGAAAGTAACTATTATGTGTGTTTCACCAAAGTCTGCGTTATAGTGTCTTTTTTCCACTGCGTTAGAAGTTTTCTGTCTATTAACCCACCGACGTGTACCAAAGGAATCATGACCGTTATAATGAGTTGTCTTTTTTTTGTTGTATTACAGTTGGTTGGAGGGGAATTTGACATGGAACTCAACTTTGTGATTCAAGATGCCCAGAATATTAAGCACATGTTGGAGATGTTGGACCATTGCCCACCTCATTTACAAGTAAGTTGGTTGATTTACATAACAATCATTTTTGAGCAAATAAATCACAAGCGAGAGAGCGATGACCCAACAACATTCACCTTCAACAAGAAGTAAGAAGTTTCATACCTTGAACGATCTCGATATCATTTTCAGAGCTCAGAAATCCTCATTAATTCTATTTTTGCCTGACTGAGCATTGTATTGTGGTCAGTCCAGTCCAGACCCAAATGTCTGACTGACAAAGGAATTAAGAAATGATAAGTCCAAGTCCAACATGTCTAGAAAGAAGATGAGAAAATAAAAATTCAAAGGTTGAATGCTCCTCATCAAAATTTGATTCGGAAATTGGTACGGGTTGTAAGAAAAAATGGTTGAATTGAATCAGTTCGTTTTGGCATTGAAGGAAGCTGAGTTGGCTGAATCACCCAATAATGTTTCTAAATTCTAAGACTTGCAATCGAGAAGATTCCAGGAGAAAGGAAATCAAGATTTCTCGACAAGGCTGGCCATTCCAGGTATAATATATTAATATGTTACGGGCAGCTCGTTGATTCAGGCAATTTTGTATTGTGATAATATTTTCGCAACCGAAGTTTTATCTGAGCCACGTTTAATAACGTTAAGACGATTTTTGCATAAATTTTGTGTTCGAATTCTTGCGTGGAAATGTCTGGATTTACTTGAAAGGGCGTTCTTGCTCGGTAGGTCACACAAGTCCTCTAGTTTACCTGTAACATATTTTATGTGGAAAAAAATCTCTAAAAAAAGAAATGACTTGTACGTTTGCCCATTTTCATTTTCATTTTCTTCCGTCCAGCCGTCGACGTAGGGAATGTGCATTAGTTTCATGTCATGTCTGAGTTTTCTTTGCGTAGGACGATGAAACGATGAAAAGGTTTGGTTTTGAGTTCTATAGTGAAGCATTTCAACCTGAGTTCACTTGTCGATTTGGCTCAAGCAATTCAAATTGATAATCGGATTAGACTCTTCCTCCTTTCCTTGCCTACCTTGGGGAAAGAAGTAGTCGTCGGAGAAAGCGGATCAGTTTAGGTAGCGTAAGGTAGGAATCTGATTGGTAGTTTATCGAAGAATTGAACTTAATTTACTTTAGCGGCTTCATGTGGCTTAAAGAAATTGAAATGTTTCTCTCATCTATGGAATCAAATCACTCCAGATTATGTCACACACGTCTCTCCTCTTATAGGATAGGAAGGAAAGTGTCGAGTAGCTCACGTTGTGGTCTCATTCCAAATCTGATTTGATTTTCTTCTTTCCCCCTCACTTGTGTCAAGGATTAACCACTCTAGAGTGATTATGACGACACGACTGTGGGACTTGAGGACTTCCGCTGAGCCGTCACCGCACAGCGTACCAACGACTTCAAAATAGATACGATATCCAACCAAAGTTCTCTCGGGAAAGGAATCTCATCTATCGTCATATGGATGTAATTGTCCTAATTTGATTAATCAAATGACCTTAATGTGTCATTTTTTATATTAGAAAATCTCATTAGTTGACATTTGTCTACTTGACGTAGATTTGGCCGATTTATTTCCGTAAAACATAAATTATTTTTGTATTTTAGTTTGTAATTTGTATATTTAGGCGCCTTGGCGTCTGTTCATTTCTTCCCACAACCCTACTACTGAAGTTATTCGATACAAAAGCCCAGTTTATCTTTGTGTGCTTTTGTTATTAACGTCATTAAGTTCGGTTCATGCTGACGCTATATGGTGAACGTATGATGTGTGGTATCAAATTGTGAATTGGTTTCATGGGAATTCGTAAAGCCATCATTCCCTGGTCTGGATTATTGTGTAAATATTTAAAATCTCCATGCCTTAATCTAATGAAAACCAGGAACTCTATTTTGTGAAATTATTTAGTATCTTGATAGGAAGGGATTCACATTTCCTAAACCATGTTTATTGTCAATCTCAACTGGGACGGAATGCTCCCGTTATGTTTTTCTTCCAAGTCCAGTTGTGGCAAAATGACTGCAAACTGCCAATTATTTCTCACCACTACACTGTTTCCCCGGAAGTCCGGTCCTGGAACATTTCATTTCATGAGAGTGGGATGGGAGTTGAATGTCCTCGTGTCCAGTCGGCAAATTAATTGAACTGAACTGAAACTTTCCTGTTTTTGGTTGAGATAAACTAGATAATGAATGAGAACTCACGCGCGGACTTACATTTTGCTTTTGCGCGCGCTTGTTGTCCGAGATTGATTGACATTTCCCGGTGGACGTAAAGTGAATTTTGAGCTGTATCAGGAATGCACTTTGTGTATTTTGTGCACCACATGTCGGGTAATGGAATTTGCATGTTATGTCAATATAAGAGTGTGCTCTTTTGCCATGTCATGTCATCAGATGGTATCCTGCTCACTCGGTTGTCCTGGATTCATCTCATGATCCCCTGAAATGCTCTACTTTTTTTTCTCTGAAGCAATAGGAAATGAGATTTACCTTACCTGGATATAGGTTAGGATGCGGAAATCTTGAATTGACAAGATTAATGTATTCGGAATGAAATTCGATTACTGTATCCAAATTCCAAGTATACGATATTAAGTTTTGTTTTGATAGCCAAGGATAAGGATATACGAACTCGCTGCGGCGCATATAGTCAAAATGAAACTTTAAGGATTTGTTTGATGTTAAGAGGACACCATATGTCCAATCATTCGTGTTCAAGTCCGTATATTCAAAAACTTGAAGAAGTTAGTGAAAACATGTTCAAATTGTGAAAAGAGAAGAGAATTGAAGTGGAATCGGATTCACGAGTATTGAGCGTGAGTTTCTTTCTGACTTATCGCCCTTGGATCATCTGTCTCCTCGAAAAAAAAAGAGCTTTAAGACTTCGTTCGGTCCTTCGCTTGACCAAATTAAATTTTCTGTGTCACAGTCCGTCTGCCTTCTCCATTCCATTCCATTTCCATTCAAAGAACCGAGAAACTGGAGTGGGTGTTGGACAGTCACGTCCGAACTTGTGATGCGATTTTGGTTACCCGTCATGCTTAGTTACGTTGTTCGAAGTTCACTGAATCTTTTGAGATTGCATGTACTACTACGAACACCAAATCCGATAAATTTTTTAAGTTTTTTTGTAACACTCTTGGTCGGTTCGTACTCGTCTTGGTAGACAATTCCATAGATTTGCGTTTAACATTTGGATAACCGTTATAACTGTGCCTTTATCTTTATCCTGGCAAAAGTAAAGTTGCAGCCAACACAGCGTTTCTATTTTTTTTCATTCCTTCCACTTGAAAGAAATTTTCTATGTAAAATGTTTAGAACTTTAGAGCACCCGTTCACAAGACCCGTATATTTTCTTGAGCACTGTATATTATAAAAATTTCACATAATTTAGGATTGGACTCAATCTGTGTTATCCAGAATGCAGGTTTGGCTGATTCCAGTACATTACTGATCTCAAGTTTCCTTCCATGTAGGAGGATGACCCGGAGCAATTTAATTTCCGACGACCTTCCCGAATACTTGAATTAGAATATCTTGCATGTACTTTAAACTGGATCTCTGTAGGTAGTAAACGTCTGTTCCGTCTTTCCGGCCGGCGGCCGTTGGTTAGCACAAGAGAAACCTGGATAGAATTTTCCCCGTGGAGAAATAAATTATAGCGGAAAAATAAATGAAATTAGGAAATGTCAACTCGACCTGGATCACGTTTCCTCGGGAGTTCTTCACTCCACTTCCACTTCCTGGAAGGAAAAGAGTTTTTGTACACGTAATGTAGTGTAGGCATGGGTTTGGGTGATAAGGAAGCCAAGACCAGACGGTAGGCAGGATTCTCCAGTGAAAATCAGGAGTTGAGGGCTCCAGTCGTGATGGTGAGAGAAAAATTTGCATTGAAATTGAGGGGAGTAGTCCGCCAAGACTACGACTTACAACTGGTAGTACAGGAAACAGTAGTGGTTCTACAAATTTATTGCTTTATGGGCCAAGGCCAGATAGCGGAAAGAAATTCGACGATTTCGACGGATAGCGGCCGGAACCCATAGAATATTCTATTTCATGAGGTCATGCATCACGAGCAACTCTAGTTCTCAATTCACAGAATACACAAAAAATGGTTCGATGTGAAGAAAATTTCATAAATGTAATTTCAGTTCATAATCATAAGATGGGGAATCTGAGGAGAGTTCGATTAAAGTTTGGGGGTATTGGAGCACCTCTCGAAGAAAGTGAACGGAAGTAGTTGCATCCTGTGTGTCACAGGAACGTTCATATTCAAATTTTATGCTGTGAAGTTAAAATATTTGGAATTCGGTGGATAGATTCATGACTAGAATTTTATGAAGAATCCGAATTATGCAATATTTATCTCAATCCGACCATCCTGATAGAAATTATAAGATCCGCGACCTTCATGGTGAATATGCGTGCGTTCATTTTTTGGGGCAGGTGTTCAGTTCCTGTCCTGGCACCCTGTACTGTATTAAAGTTAGTTGACCGTGTGATTCGAATGACAATAGGCGTATTTGATTTGGATTAATATTTACTTTCGCTTCTGGAATGTCAACATACGATAAGAAGGAATCCTGGGTGGGTCAGATTTTGCCCAATAATGTGAGCCCTGAGCCTACAACTGCTACTGTCTGAAAAGACTGGAGAATTGGTGTAGGATAAAGTCCATGTTACGAACTAGTTCTTCGTTATTCTCCAGTACTCCGGCAACCAATCCACTACTTCACTATCCTACTTTTTAATGAGTCATTTTCCAGTCGGAAAGAGATTAATCACTGCCAGCATCCCCACCACCAGTAAAGGAACAAAAACGATCCTTGTCCTTCCTCTTCCACTCCTTGTCTTCGGCATCGGAGTCTAAGCCCAAGAGCCACGTGGTCCTTATAACCCATTCTGGTCTACTCAAGAGGAAACGACTTCTCTAGAAACCAGATAGTTTCAAAACCTACATAACTACACGTTACTTCGTGTTTTCTGAGCACAATTATTTTTATTCGCTGTAAAACATATATTTTTTAAATCCTCCGAGGTGTAATCGACCGGCAGATCTACATCTAACTGTAGCCATTAACGAAGAATCGGAGCATAATTTTATTTGCGTACCAAACCATGATGAAGGACTACTACTGAACTTTTTATCCTGATCAGTGTTTTACTTGTACAAGGGTTTCCTTGTGAAGACTTCTAGTCTTTTGAAGGATCGTTCCCTCGGTCTCTCCTAAAACTCTATGAATGAGTTAATTAAATCGTATGCTTTTACCTATAGGAACCGAACACATCACACTATTTACTGTAAAATACAGATTTCCTCTGCCGCGAACCTTTGCGTTTATTTTTCGTCCATCTCTTTCCTAGGAAAAGTTCAAGTCATATACATAATAATATGTATGTATTTTATTAGCGAGGTAAGAATGGAAGCTATAGGTTGTGCAAATTACAACTTCTAAGCTACCAATACAAGCCGAAGACTAGAGAAATATTTAATTCTTCATTAAAAGTATGATTTTCTTCAAAACAGATTCGCCAGAATTTCACCTGTGAGTCTAAACCTTGAAACGTAAATATTTAAGTGGCAATTGTTCTTAAATAATATATTTCGCTTTGAAAGTAATCATCAGTTGACTTTATAGAACATGTAATTCTAACAGAAGCACTCTGAAAAATGAGTTAGGATTATAACTGCCATGAAGTCGGTTAGGTATTCGGGTGTTCCATGTCCGAGTCTGGACCGGTGTTACACTGGTTTTCATTACATTAAAAAACAAAGATCTCCCCAGTTGAGGGACTACATGATGGTGTGGTGGATGAGTGAAGTTTCTCCTCGTGTTTGTGTTCAACCAGTCAAAAGTTTAAAACAAAAGGATGAGAGAGAAAGAGAGAGAGAGAGAGAGCGGATGATGATATATTTAGAGGAACGGATGAAGTTAATTCTCAAGTCTTCTGCTCCAGTCACATTTGATCTCAGACGACTTAAGAGCTTAGAAACTAGTCCGACTCACTACCTTTGTTGACTCATGGACTCAGGCTATAAGGACTCGGACGGACGCTCACAAATGATTTGACTCCCAACTTCTTACACTATGCTCCTGTCAAATACAAAATACACAATGAACTGTGAATACAGTGTCCCAAATATCTCATAGACGACGAACCTCAATACAATATATAAAAACCATCATCATAGCCTCACCTACAATGCACTTTAGCATTGCTGGTGAGGCCAACTTTGAAAGACTTACAGAGAACATGCTATGCTGATGGCATGACCCCATGAGTAAGCATGGTGAGGGTCACTGCACCAATATAAAAGGTTCCTATATTTTTGGGTGGTTCTTCCAATTCCATATTTACGATTCTTGTTGGGTTGGGTTAGCCAGGGGCTATTTACGGCTCGTTCGTTTGAAATGCGATACGCGGTGGCCATTCCCACGAGAAATTCCCATGCGCTTTACATTATGGTTGAGGCCAAAGTCAGGTTTCGCGTATCGCACCCAGAAGGAATCACAGTAGTTACTTTCAAAAAAAGGGAATCATACATATTTGGGACCTTATAGTTTACTCTCTTCTAGTCTGGTTGAGTTGAAGTGACTTAGGATTAAAAGGAAAAGAGAGAAAGCGAGAGAAAGTGCATGGCCTGGGCTTCTCCATGTCATTCCATTGTGTTGTTTGTTGTTCCCGACAACTTGGCTGAGGAGGAATAGACTTTCTATTTTGAAAGTAAGCGACATTCCACTTCTAGACACGACTACTACTACTTAACGCACGCCAAAATTCTAATTTATTATTTGTGAGTGCTTCACTCCTTCCTTTCCTCTCAGTTCTTAGCTTAAGAATCAACCATCAAGACAGCTATTAAATCTTGGATTGACTTGAACGCGAACAGTTTTCAAAACTGGTCGCTGATATGGGATTGATCTTTAACTCATTGTTAAAAGCATTAGTTTAATCAGTTCATTGTACCATAACGGTACAGGTCGCACTAACCACTTCTCTGTGGTGTGCGTTCGAAGTTAGGCAATTTATAAACTAAATTGAGTTGGATGAAATGAATTTTCTAAATATGCTGGGTGGTAAAATCTCTTGCAGGAAAGAATTAAACCTACAATGCCATTATACATTTTAATACAACTTTAGTTCTTATATGAATCCCAAATGTCGAAATTTTTGTATAAGAAAATTTGGTGTACAAGGATAAACGGTAATTCCGGACAGTGATAAAATTTTACAAGGAAATTTTGGTTCCGGAAATTTGGTGTTTGTGGATTTGTGTTGAAAATGGTTGTAGATTTGTGCGGAAAGTGGTAGGGCGGAGAGGAAGACAATACCCGCCTCCACCATAATTGACATGGACCAACCAGTCGAAGAATCCCTAGGTGGTGTATAAGTGAACTTAACTTAACTAGGATTTTGAACGATGCCCTGGAGACTGGGTTGGGATTGGAGTTGGATTGGAATGAAATGACTGTCGAGGAGTCTCACAGTCAGACTCCTCTCCAAGTAAATATGATTTGGAAGAATCACATTGAAAGAAATATTTGACCAGCCTCAGGGAAGGAAATGATTCGCGGGTGGTGGACTCAAATTGAACTCTGGAATCGATTTGACTCTGACTTCACTCTCGCCCTCCAGACACCGCTACTTTTTTTCTCCAGTTCCGAATTTATGTTCCACAGTTAGAAAGCAAGGCAGAGTTTTGATACTCTGGAAAAATTCTATGCTAGTATGGGGTGGCCAATATGTCTCTCAGGAATCAATTTAGCTACAAATGTATTCGGAGGGCATGCTCAAAATGTTTCAGTTTGTTACCACGGTTATATCCGCCTCAGTTTTCTGCACATTTTGTCCAATTTGGAGAGAGCTGACGTTTTCTTAAAATAGGTAATTTAATCGCGAAAATTCTTGTAAGAATTTTTGAGGAAAAATACATAATAGGCACCCATTACACACATGTGATTCTAGGTTTGAACGTTTGTTCCTAATACTTGGCCTGTACAGGAGTGTGTTTGAAAAGTTGAAAGGAGGTGGAGAATTGGTCGATGCTCCGGATATTAGTAATATAATAGACGAGGACCCCTTTGGGGAAAGAGGCTGGGTTGGGGCAATGGGGAAGTGTTTGAATTCTCTTTACGTTTTCTTGGCTTTACACATGATTTATGACTCTGCATATGAGAAAGAGCATTTACTGCATAATAATAACTCCTTTGATGTATGAACCCTGGGAAAGAGTTTGACTTTTCTCCTACTCTCCGACTATATTAACCGGAAACTCTATTCTACCCCTCCTACTACTCAATATCCAACACATTGGATCCTACCTTTCATTCCACTACATATCCTATTGGTCGTACTGGAAAAGAAGTGAAGGAATTTTCACCGTCATATGATACGAATCTCACAGGGAACACAGTTTGGATGTCAAATTAAAATATAGGCCTGAAATCTAATGCGACACTAATGTGCGGCTTGATATGAATTGATCTTAATTATTCTGTTAAGTAGTCCTGGGAGGTACCGGGAATAGTCAGTGTGTTTAATAAATAATTTTCATTGTTTTAGTTGGTAAATTGTAAAATATTTGATTTTCAACAACCAAATAGTAACTCCCGTTAATTCTCCCAGATAACCCACTCTGTATTGCACTGTTTCTAGTATAGTTTCGGTTTCGGACTTTTACAATGGTACATGTTACTTATAAGTTTTCTTGTGTTTTTTTATAGGCGGAGATTTGGAGTGTTTTCATCGCAATTCTAAGGAAGAGTGTGCGAAACCTTCAGGCTTGCACGGATGTTGGGCTCATCGAACACATTCTTCATCGTCTCCCACACGCAGAACCCATTGTTGCAGGTCCGTCATGTCTTTACATCATCATTTATTAGGATTTTACTCATTCGGAAATATTGATTTATTCCTTCCTGTTCGGCAGTACTAGAGAACGGAGCATCAGAGAGCTCCCAGACCTTCTCTGTACTCAGAGATCTATGGATGGAGCCCTTATAGCCTTGTTTTTGTGAAACTGTGATCAGATCACATATTCGTTTTATCCATAGTGCTCGGATATCTGATTTAATCTCTTCGGATCGGTTCCTGATAGCTGGAATCATATTTCAATTCGATAACATGAACATTTTGTCAGCTGAGATATCTTTTTTTAGTCCATATAAAATTCCGATATTCGATTATGTTATCCGAAATACGAATCAGATAATGTGTCAAATAATTGCACGTATCTTATTTGACCGAAACCAATGCATGGTAGTATGGTTTCGCGTAGCCAGTAGCGATAGTTTCATTTGTGTCATAGTTAAATTAGAATCTAATCTAATTTTTTCTATACAACCACGATTAATTATCGTAGGTGTATTGTTGACAGTTGACAATTTAATAAAACTCGTGACTTGACAGAAAATTTTGTTGAAATTAAAGTTTCAAATTTTCAGAAGTAATTAGAGGGAAATCAGGTATCAGAGATGATGAAAGAGATCATGTAGACTTTTATTCATAAAAACGTTAGATTAATTAAAGTTTTATGTAACCAATGTGAGAGGTACTTTGATTGAAAAAAACTATCGTTTGATGACTACGTGCATGGGGGGATTTAATTTGTAAAGATTGGATGCATAATTCGGTTGGGTAGTCATGAGCTGTAAACTAGTAGGTAGGAAGTGATGAGTGACTCTAGTAAGTTAATTCCAAACCTGTTCTCTTGTGTCTATTTACAGATTTACTAATTGAAATGTTGGGAGTCCTGGCGAGCTACAGCATTACAGTGAAGGAATTGAAACTTCTGTTTGGTTCCATGAAAGCCATCAATGGCCGTTGGGTATGTCAACTGAGACCGAAATGACTTTCACTCCATACCCCTCTTCCTTCACAAGACAAGGATAATTACTCTCTACGCCTTTAATTACTCTTTGGTGTTTCGTTCTAATTAAACCAGACTTCATTTCTCTCCTCGTCATGTTTTCTGACATGTGTCGAGCAGAACCTTCTCCAGACAAAATTTTCTTTCAGGAAATGTTCCATCCAGTACACTATAGCCTAGAACCACTAATTGTTCAACCAGTCCTTTTATTTGCACTCCGTTGGGTCTTTGCATCTCAAATTCTTGACGGCCCTTCTCTCTTGTCGTTATTATTATTCTTCAACCGTTCCTCTGGTCTGTCACGGTTCACGGTTCACCGGGTTAGGTGGAGGTCCTAGGACCTGGGCCGTGGCCGTGTCGACTCGACATTACAACTTTAGCGGGACATTTATGTCCAGTTGGTTGAGTAAAAAGTAGTTGAACTTTGTTTTAGTTTGGGTAACATTAGCGGGATTTTTATAAATTCAAATTAGACTCAAAAGTTTAGAATCTGGTCTGAAGTTACTTGAAAATCAACCGAAAGTCGTAGAGAGCCGGATACACTGAACCTTACGGTTAAAGTCATGGAATTAATTCCCTAACTGTAAAATGACTTAAGCGCTACAAATGAAAAGGAAGTAAAAGGGAGATGGCGTCCTTCGTAAGATATTGTAGAATTTGAAATTCTTTGAATTCCATTCCACGTAAATTTGTTGAAGTCAGCCTAATTCTAATTGCTGGGACTGGTAGGTAATACCTCCCGGTTGTATGATTACAGTCCTGTCATGACGAGTCCTAATTGGTCAAAATGAGAGGGTAAGAACAAGTGCTGGAGTCCTGGGCTCTTTGCTCATTTAATTTGAGGGAGGAATGAAAGTGTTGAGAGAGAAGAGTGGTGAGAGGCTGATGATGACGTGTGTTATTAATTAATTTATTTTTACAATAATAAAAGAAGAGGAGAAGACACGGGGGTTGAGTTATTTTATGACTCCTTTCCAAGAGTCAGAAGACTTTCCAAGAGTTCCAAGACTTAGACTTGGACTTGTAGTCATTGACGAGGACGTGTGGAATATTGAGCGAAGGAATGAGGAAGCGAGAGAAAGTGGAGAAGTTTAACAGGGCAGAAAATGGGGTGTAATTTTCCTTCATGGCAATGAAATGAAAAATGAAAACGTGACATTTTCATCATTTTGAGCTGAGAGAGCTAGGATGGGCTCGGAGTCCGAACTCTTGTCTCAGGCTACACGTCAAATCAGGCGTGAATCATTGCAAATACCGCGTATATTTGAAATACCGTATGTATTCTACTAGGAGCTTGGTTCAAATATTAGTCGGAACTTTCTCCAGCTTTCTCCATATATCCTAATGGAGAAAGTGGTGAAGGCTTATAGTATGAACCTAAATAAATAAAAACCCGGGCTTCTAATTGAATATATACGTTATATCAGTCGGATTTAGCGTTTCATAGTATATTCCGCGAAATGACATACGAAATGGAAGCCATCGAAGGTTTGCTCGAAACAGAAATCTTTGGCTTACGTTCGGGGTTTGAACCATGAAAGAAAACTCCAAAAATTAGGCCGATCTGAAAGTGAACCTTGACGTATGCTTGTCAGATGCAGTATAATAAGTACAAATTGTCTCATCTAAATAGTTGACTTAAATCCTACTTAAATCGCTACCCGCTCCACCATTTTCTTATTGCCCCAAACTGTTTCTTATCACCCAATTCACAGAATTCTGTAAAAAAAAATTGACTTTGCCTGTAACAGTGGTTCTGCTCGCGTAGTACTTTCTCCTATTATGTTCTTTGGAGAGAAAGCAGCCTATCCACCCAGGCTGAGATGGAAGAGAGGAAAGAATGGAGTGAAAGTGATGTAACATATAATTTAATAGAGGTAACGGCTTTTCCAAGCAAAAAAAAAACCAACCAAGAAATAATATGAGTCAAATCGAGCTTGGGTTATATGTTTGGAAGGGAGAAAAAAGACTGTGCCCCATGGTGCACATTAAACATGGACTTTAGAATGTAATATTTTTTTTTGGCTTTTCCTAACAGCCGAGGCATTCAGCCAAACTATTAAGCGTCCTTCGTCAAATGCCACAACGGACCGGCCCTGATGTCTTTTTCAGCTTTCCCGGGAAGAAAGGCTCGGTAAGAGAAAGAATATACACTCAAGGGAAATATTTTGTGTGCGTGCGATTTGGGATGTTTTTCAGTTTAATTTATACTCTACTTTATCACATCCACCGCCAAAGGAATCCTCGTTAAATGAGAAATATTTGACTTTGAAATTGGCCACATGTCTAAATTTTAATAGAGATGAATTATGAATTTAACATTTCTGCTAATGCTAAACCCAAGAGCAAGATGACTTCTGGAGATGAGGAGCAATAAGTTATAATGATGATGTGAATGCTTATTTTCTCACATTTCACACGGCTCTTATGAAATCATTTTTAGTGACAGTTGATGTGACACAAAAAGTATTCCTTTTGATTGACATCCCGGGTTTAATAAAAAAAATAGCTCAATTAATAGAAATTTGAATGACACAAGTTCACAAAGCATCACACATTTTTCGTAGATGAATTTTTACTGGTTCTGGATATAGCCTGGGGAAGATCCCACAAGTATTATATAAAATAGGAACCGATGTCGGAAATCGAATTTCTTAATTGTTAAATTGGAAATAAGAAGTGGATACGATCAACAGTGGGGTATCGAAGAAAACACAGGGTATCCTTCGAGGCGATTGAGAATGCTTACAAAAAATACCTTCTTTGTAATATAAGCGTAATTTTAGTTTCTTGGAAGAGAATCCCAAGGCGCTATTTAAAATGTAACGGCGGATTATCCACTTGACTAGATTTCCTTGGATCCTAGCTTTGACTTGAATGTTGAACTTTAACCTTAAATTAATTCCGGGTAACTTTGAAAGAATTCCAATCTTCCCAAACTAAATATAGATTGTGTATAATACAATTTTGTTCAAAGTAATTTTCCCGTTAATTTGATGGATAATTCAGTATGAATGTGGCTTGTAATTGGAAAGTGATGTTTTGAAATCAAAGCACTTTGAGATTATTTCCAGAGAACCATGTGTGAGTCTAAGAATGACTAGAATTAGTTTCACTAATGAGGTCGTACTTTCAATTATGATTGAATAATGGTATGGTTTGAATTCAATTGTGTTTCAGGCAATCCTACTCCCACCTTTAGCCAGATGGCCATACGAGAATGGCTTCACTTTCACCACATGGTTTCGCCTTGATCCTATCAATTCTGTCAATATTGAGCGTGAAAAGCCATACCTCTACTGGTAATTACACAATTTCTTCATTTATCCGTAATTGCAGTGTGGGTTGAGTAATTTGTTTGGTTAATTTTTGTTTTACGCACTTGTAAGGTTGCTCATTTTTAGATTCAAGAACGTAATGTGTGGGTTGGTTCAAGCGTGTTTACTTTTAACCGAACCTGCACCTTTACAAAAGATATTCCTAGAAGTTAACTGTTAATGAAATGGCATTATTACGGTTCTTAACCTTGGGACACAGTTTTGTCTTAATTCACCGTAGTATCGATTTCTTTAAACGAATTCCGTTCAGAGTCCCATTATATTGATGTAAATCTTGTTTAATGTGTCAGACTGGGGATTTATTACAAGTTCTTGTTCTTGATTGTGTGTACTAGGAGAATAATTGTATTGATTGTTCTGTTCAACAGTTTCAAGACAAGTAAAGGTGTGGGTTACTCAGCTCACTTTGTCGGGAATTGCTTGGTCCTGACATCAATGAAGGTTAAAGGAAAGGGTTTCCAGCACTGTGTCAAATACGAGTTCCAGCCAAGAAAGGTTTGTATTTCTAACTTCCTTCGTCTTCTGGTTTATAATAGACTTTGGTTCACAAGGAACGCATTTTACATGTAAAACTCTGATCAGGCTAAAAACATCCAGGATATTGTCTACTGTTCAACTCTCTTACAACGTAATGGCCCTGAATTGGGATGTTGTGCTAAGTAAAATAAATAAATAAATAAGATATACTCACTTCTAATGTCCTATTCTCGAATATGAAAGTTTCATCGGCAGATAAAAGTATTTTAGAAATGGCAACCTATCCACTTAACTTTAAACCTGAAAAAATACACTCATATTCTGTAGAAGTCAGAAGTAAATAAAATTTAAGAGATCAGAACACTTACGTAAACTCTCCTGTTGGGATTAGAGCGATCTCCTTTCACTTGAAAAGTAGTTTCCTTGTGAGCTCTATGAGGTGACTTCGATCCGATCTTCGGTTTCTCTCTGCTGGTCGTGCCAGACTAATTTATGGTTGTCGGTGAAACTTGAACAACTATGCGCTAATTGCCGCCAAGTGGGATTTGTTCGAAAAAGTACAAGCGCAGGCAAAAGAAATTCTCAAAGAAAATGTCCCTTTGGCCATACATATGAAGCTACTGTATTTGCAAGGAATCAGTAGAAATTCAAGTAGCTCCTCTTTCTCACTGTATTAGTATCTCAATTCTGGAATTATCTCCTGAGTTTAGACTGACTTTGTGGAAGATAGCATAGCTAATCTCTCCATAACTAAATTAGAAGACAGTACGATGTAACGTATTGCAGAAATTGTTGTCGGTCACGATTAAATAAAATACTTGATAATTTGTTGCCGGCCAACCATACCATAATTTAGCAACGTAGTGCTTACTATGGCAATATTCCTTAATGGCTTCGAAGGACATCCACTGTAGACACAGAATTAATCATTCTGATTGAATTGGATGAGAGAAGAATCACAATTCGTTTCCTCAGAATCCTAGTAGCGAAGAATGTTGAACGCTAGCCCTGGTAGTAAAACAGGAAAAGATGCCCTACTGGGCATGGGCATATTTCTCATTTATTTTCATGGGGAGCTTTCTCTTTTCACTTGATTGAAATTGGACAAACCATTTTGTCATTGTTGTAAGTTGAGAGGAGACAGGATTGAATCTTGACAGTTTCCAAACTCTTACAACATATTACAAACGAATCTTCTTGTTCCTCTGATTAGGAAATAGACTGATTGGAAATAGCTCGTTTGACTTACAGTGTCTCAATTATGTATTGCATGCTTTTGAGCGGTGGGATGGGATCTACTATAGTTTCGAAAACGGGTATATGACTTCTGTTGGTCTGTATAATTGGTAAAAATTGTAGAGTTAATTTCTGGGTGAATCTGGATTTGTGTGAACAGAGATAAATTTGAATGTAAAGGCCCTAATTTACTTCTAATCCAGATGACCAAAAAATACACCTTACAACAAGAATGTACGGAAAACTCCAAAAGCTAATAAGCTTCTCTGGGTTGACACGTATGTCCA